>SJYC01062397.1:0-23534 GCA_006408675.1 Madoqua kirkii
AGCTAAACCTTACTGAACACTTCTTTAAGAAGTGCTTTAAGTAGTCTACCAGACAATGCTTTAAGTAGTCTATATCTATTATTTAATTCTATCTTTATAATCTTGTGAAGAATGTATTTACAGTCAAGAAATTAAAAGCCTTACACAAGTTCCCACAGTAAACTGGAAAAATAAGATCTGAATCCACAGAGTCTGACTCTAGAACCTGTGCTTTTTACCATGTGTGAGGCAACAGAACTCAGATTCCAAAGGCTCATGTTTCCCAGTTTGAAGATGTGAATTAAGTTCACATATGTAAAAGTCATCTGCCACAAATTTCAACAATACACACTGCATTTAATTAAATGTTTGGCATTCCATGGAGTACTATAAGTAAAATAATGAATAAAAATTTATGTTACCTGCCAGTGAAAATACAATTATGATAGCTTGAGAAGTATGGTAACAATGAGGGTGGAGGGAAATGAATGAAACTGATAAATATTTGGGAGGTAACACGGGTGGAAATTGATGAAGAAGTGGATAACTTCAGTTCAGTCGCTCAGTCGTGTCCGACTTTTTGCGACCCCATGAATCGCAGCATGCCAGGCCTCCCTGTCCATCACCAACTCTCGGAGTTCACTCAGATTCACCTCCATCGAGTCAGTGATGCCATCTAGCCATCTCATTCTCTGTCATCCCCTTCTCCTCCTGCCCCCAATCCCTCCCAGCATCAAAGTCTTTTCCAGTGAGTCAACTCTTCTCATGAGGTGGCCAAAGTACTGGAGTTTCAGCTTTAGCATCATTCCTTCCAAAGAAATCCCAGGGTTGATTTCCTTCAGACTGGACTGGTTGGATCTCATTGCAGTCAAGGAACTCTCAAGAGTCTTCTCCAACATCACAGTTAAAAAGCATCAGTTCTTCAGCACTCAGCCTTCTCCACAGTCCAACTCTCACATACATACATTACCACAGGAAAAAAAAAAAAAAAAAAAAAAAACCATAGCCCTGACTAGACGGACCTTAGTTGGCAAAGTAATGTCTCTGCTTTAGAATATACTGTCTAGATTGGTCATAACTTTTCTTTCAAGGAGTAAGAGTCTTTTAATTTCATGGCTGCAGTCACCATCTGCAGTGATTTTGGAGCCTCCAAAAATAAAGTCTGACACTGTTTCCACTGTTTCCCCATCTATTTCCCATGGAGTGATGGGACCAGATGCCATGATCTTCATTTTCTGAATGTTGAGCTTTAAGCCAACTTTTTCACTCTCCTCTTGAATGCTCAAACTACCACACAATTGCACTCATCTCACACGCTAGTCAAATAATGCTCAGTAATCTCCAAGCTAGGCTTCAGCAATACGTGAACCGTGAACTCCCTGATATTCAAGCTGGTTTTAGAAAAGGCTGAGGAGCCAGAGATCAAATTGCCAACATCTGCTGGATCATGGAAAAAGCAAGAGAGTTCCAGAAAAACATCTATTTCTGCTTTATTGACTATGCCGAAGCCTTTGACTGTGTGGACCACAATAAACTGGAAAATTCTGAAAGAGATGGGAATACCAAACCACCTAACCTGCCTTTTGAGAAATCTGTATGCAGGTCAGGAAGCAACAGTTAGAACTGGGCATGGAACGACAGACTGGTTCCAAATAGGAAAAGGAGTACATCAAGGCTGTATATTGTCACCCTGCTTATTTAACTTCTATGCAGAGTACATCATGAGAAATGCTTGACTGGAAGAAGTGAATAGCTGTGTTAAAGGAGAAGTTATACTGAGAACAAATAATAAATTCATTGATGAAGTTGGAGATAAATCAATAGATCTGTTTTTGAAGTGGATGTGTGGTATCAAAATGGATAACTAGTAGAGGACTGGAAATTCAATCTAGATATTAGGAGAAAGCCCCAGAGGAAAGATACTAGAAAGAGGAAGTATAAGAATGGTATATGAAGCCCTGGAAGTTTATGAGGCCACTAAAGACAGGGAGATGAAAAGAGATTGAGGAACATAAACATTTAAGAGGTAGGCAAAAGAAATGATCCAGATTTTTAGGTATAACTCTCCTAAAGACATTTCCTGTTTAGATATTTTATAGACATCTCAAATAGAATATGTAATTTCTACTCACGGTATAGGATATTAGTTTATTTTGCACCAAACCTCTTGCTGAGAACACAAGGAAAAGCTAGATAAATGTATTTGAAGATCTTGGAAATCTATAGACACAGGATGGACTTGTGGGACCAGTATCCCAGAGAAAAGATATCAAGAGAAGACCTAAAATTTGGTTCAACTTTTCCCTGAGAAATTCACATGTAAAATTTTCAAGTCTTATGTGGCTGAGGAAATTTACTGAAGTTCAAGGCCCCAAGAGGAGGATGAGCTCTTATAAGCACTCCAAGCCTTAATTTAGTACACCTTAAGGCACACTGGTGAAATACAAATAGATTAGCTCTTACAAGGACTAAAGCATAGCTTTGAATCAGTACACTTCATGATTGGATTAAGATAATCTATCCTTAACATAAATAACTTGTAAAATGAATACTAAATTTTCTCTGAAGGAAAGTAATGTTGTTCAGATTCTATATCTCTATTTTCATTCACAATGACAGACATTCAATCAAATCTATTCAGTTAAGAATTAAGCAGATATTGGTGTGTGATATGGTAACATATGAAAATGTCTTACCATTAAAAACATTAAAAAGATCATGAATCAAAGCAAATATGGATCCAGCTATTAATTAACAGCAGGGATATGAAAAAAAAATGGGCAAAATTGTCCCAAACACTGTAATTTACCAACCTATGATTCACATGAAATATAGAGGAGAGGGGAAAATAGTAATTCTATACCACATGGAAACAATCTGCAAAATCTCAGTTCAGATCAGTTCAGTTCAGTTGCTCAGTCGTGTCCGACTTTTTGCAACCCCATGAATCGCAGCATGCCAGGCCTCCCTGTTCATAACCATCTCTCGGAGTTCACTCAGACTCACGTCCATCAAGTCCGTGATGCTATCTAGCCATTTCATCCTCGGTCGTCCCTTTCTCCTCCTGCCCCCAATCCCTCCCAGCATCAGAGTCCTTTGCAATGAGTCAACTCTTTGCATGAGGTGGCCAAAGTACTGGAGTTTCAGCTTTAGCATCATTCCTTCCAAAGAAATCCCAGGGTTGATCTCCTTCAGAATGGACTGGTTGGATCTCCTTGCAGTCAAGGAACTCTCAAGAGTCTTCTCCAACACCACAGTTGAAAAGCATCATTTCTTCGGCGCTCAGTCTTCTTCACAGTCCAACACTCACATCCATACATGACCACAGGAAAAACCATAGCCTAGACTAGACAGACCTTAGTCGGCAAAGTAATGTCTCTGCTTTGAATATCCTATCTAGTTTGGTCATAATTTTCTTCCAAGGAGTAAGCGTCTTTTAACTTCATGGCTGCAATCATATCTGCAGTGATTTTAGAGTCCCCCAAAGTAAAGTCAAACACTGTTTCCACTGTTTTCCCATCTATTTCCCGTGAAGTGATGGGACTGATCTTCGTTTTCTGAATGTTGAGCTTTAAGCCAACTTTTTCACTCTCCTCTTTCACCTTCATCAAGAGGCCCTTTAGCTCCTCTTCAATTTCTGCCATAAGGGTGGTGTCATTTGCATATCTGTTATTGATATTCCTCCCGGCAGTCTTGATTTCAGCTTGTGTTTCTTCTAGCCCAGCATTTCTCATGATGCACTCTGCATAGAAGTTAAATAAGCAGGGTGACAATATACAGCCCTGACGTACTCCTTTTCCTATTTGGAACCAGTCTGTTGTTCCATGTCCAGTTCTAACTGTTGCTTCCTGACCTGCATACAGATTTCTCAAGAGGCAGGTCAAGTGGTTTGGTATTCTCATCTCTTTCAGAATTTTCCATAGTTTATTGTGATCCACACAGTCAAAGGCTTTGGCATAGTCAATAAAGCAGAAATAGATGTTTTTCTGGAACTCTCTTGCTTTTTCCATGATCCAGCGGATGTTGGCAATTTGATCTCTGGTTCCTCTGCCTTTTCTAAAACCAGCTTGAACATCAGGAAGTTCACGGTTCACGTATTGCTGAAGCCTGGCTTGGAGAATTTTGAGCATTACTTTACTAGCATGTGAGATGAGTGCTATTGTGTGGTAGTTTGAGCATTCTTTGGCATTGCTTTTCTTTGGGATTAGAATGAAAACTGACCTTTTCCAGTCCTGTGGCCACTGCTGAGTTTTCCAAATTTGCTGGCATATTGAGTGTAGCACTTTCACAGCATCATCTTTCAGGATTTGAAATAGCTCAGCTGGAATTCCATCACCTCGACTAGCTTTGTTCATAGTGATGCTTTCTAAGGCCCACTTGACTTCACATTCCAGGATGTCTGGCTCTAGATGAGTGATCACACCATCGTGACTATCTGGGTCGTGAATATCTTTTCTGTACAGTTCTTCTGTGTATTCTTGCCACCTCTTCTTAATATCTTCTGCTTCTGTTAGGTCCCTACCATTTCTGTCCTTTATCGAGCCCATCTTTACATGAAATGTTCCCTTGGTATCTCTAATTTTCTTGAAGAGATTTCTAGTCTCTCTCACTCTGTTGTTTTCCTCTATTTCTTTGCACTGATCACTGAGGAAGGCTTTCTTATCTCTTCTTGCTGTTCTTTGGAACTCTGCATTCAGATGCCTATATCTTTCCTTTTCTCCTTTGCTTTTCACTTGCTTCTTTTCACAGCTATTTGTAAGGCCTCCCCAGACAGCCATTTTGCTTTTTTGCATTTCTTTTCCATGGGAATGATCTCGCTCCCTGTCTCCTGTACAATGTCACGAACCTCTGTCCATAGTTCATCAGGCACTCTGTCTATCAGATCTAGTCCCTTAAATCTATTTCTTGTTTCCACTGTATAGTTGTAAGAGATTTGATTTAGCTTAATTCTCAATCTGATGATGTGTGTAGATTGTATGAAGGTTTAGAGGGTGGTTTCAAGAAACGCCAGCAGCTGGGGTAAATGTAGTTACAGACAGACTTTGGAGCCATGCTGGCCTTTGTAGAAGAGTCTGGATCCAAGAGAAAGCCGATCAGGGACAAATGCATAGGACAGAAGGTACCAGCATCAGGAATCCCCAGGGCTTCCATTCCCCACTGTGTGCTCATCTTCCCAGTTTCAGGTGGAACCAAACTTGTCTTCAGGGGACTAGCTATTCCCTCGAGGACATTCCTTAAGTGTTCCTAAACAAACAGCACACACCTAAATGATTCCACTCCAGATTCTGTTTCAGGTCACGTGCCTAATGACTTGAGATGGAATTAATCTTTTTTTATTCTTTGTGTGTCTTTTAAAAACTACCTTCCCCATCCTATGCTTTGCAAATATCTCTCTCTCTCTCTCTCTTTTTTTTTTTTTTGCTTGGCAAATCTCCAAAGATCTACAAATATTTCCTGCTAGGGATGGAAACTTCAATTTATTCTTTGGGCACTTTAGAAGGGCACTATCCACCCAGGGTATAGTAATCAAGTTTTCTTTTGTCTTGCCCAAGCTCGGATCCTCTTTAAATGACCTACTTCTTTACTGCCTTCTGTTACAGAGTTGTTGTAGGTTGGTAGGTAGAGAATAGACCCTACAATTTGCCAAGTGCGGCCTGTATGAATGAGTTTGTATGGGGAAGCAAGGCTGGGGTGTGCTTTGTCAAAGAGAACTATGGTGGAATTAATGACCTGAACAGAAAGCATTTAGTATCTGGAGAGGGATTGGATATTGACATTATTCAGTTGGTGACCACAGTCATGACATTAAAAGACACTTGCTCTTGAAAGGAAAGTTATGACAAACCTAAACAACATATGAAAAGGCAGAGGATCACTTTGCCAATAAAGGTCCATCTAGTCAAAGCTATGGTTTTTCCAAGAGTCACGTGCGGTTGGAAGAGTTGAACTATAAAGAAAGCTAAGTGCCAAAGAATTGATGCTTTAGAACTGTGGTGTTGAAGACTCTTGAGAGTAACTTGGACTGCAAGGAGATCCAACCAGTCCACCCTAAAGGAAATCAGTCCTGAATATTCATTGGAAGGACTGATGCTGAAGCTGAAACTCCAATGCTCTGGCCACCTGATGCGAGGACCTGACTCATTTGAAAAGACCCTGATGCTGGGAAAGATTGAAGGCAGGAGGAGAAGGGGATGACAGAGGATGAGATGGTTGGATGACATCACTGACTCCATGGACATGAGTTTGAGTAAATTACGGGAGTTGGTGATAGACAGAGAAGCCTGGTGTGCTGCAGTCCATGGGGTCACAAAGAGTCAGACATGACTAAGCAACTAAACAGCAACTGGGAAGAGGCCTGAAGGTAGGACTAATCAACCTGAAACTTCTTTCCAGAAATTGCCAGTGGAAACATATGCATTGCCCAATAAGTATTGCTGACAAAGCAAGGAAAGAATGCAAACCAGAAGGTATACTTACGGTTCTATTGACATCGGAAAAGAGCTCATCAGTTGAAAAACATGCATGCTTTATACTCCATCACTGAGAAGATGGAATTTTCTACCACGAAGCAGCACATACTAGCTGATATTGACAAGTATGCTGTGAGCCTCTATAACAGCTTTGGGCAAGGGAGAACCACATCTTCAAGCATTTTAATTTTATTCAAGCAAGAAGAAGGAGCTTGGATCATTTCCAGAACAAGCACAATTTAGCAAGGGCCATAGGGTGGTGGTGATTAACCAGGGAGTGAGCCTCCTACCTCTTCCCGCCTAACACCACAAGGGACATCTGGCAACGTCTGAAGACATTTTTGGTGGTCACAACTGGGTGGGGGGATTCCACTGTATCTAATGAGCAGGGACCAAGGATGTTGCTGAACATCCTTAAAAATTCAAGGTCAGCTTCACACACTTGAGAATTATTCAGCACAAAATGCAAATATGATATTATTGAAATCTGTGGTTCAACATTAATTCCAAATGTGTTTCAAAATCAGGTGGGTGCTCAGAACACAAGCACTCTCATTGGATTACTTTTTAGATATATGTTACCAATTAGACATAAATAAAAATGATTTATAGTTAAAATATAAATGTAAAAAATTACTGAAACATATTATCTATTATATATGTATATCTGTTTATATATATCATTTCAAACAGGAAATACAAACCAATACTTTTGGGTTTTCTTTACATTGCGGTGATTTCTTTGTTTCTATGTGTCTCTAGTTTATAAGGGAGAAGGAAATGGTAACTCACTCCAGTACTCTTGCCTGGAAAATTCCATGGATGGAGGAACCTGGTTGGCTACAGTCCATGAGGTCGCTAAGGTCTGTCTCTTATACACATCTAGATGTGTATAAGAGACAGCTCATTGGATTACTTTTTAGATATATGTTACCAATTAGACATAAATAAAAATGATTTATAGTTAAAATATAAATGTAAAAAATTACCTATAGTTAAGATATAGGAAGACAAACCTGCTTCTCTTTTTAAAGGAACCAAGAGAGAAAAAATGCTGCTTATCTTTTTTTGTTTTTGTTTATTTCTAAGAACTAATCTTGCTTTTCTGCATGTCAATGAATGTGAAGTCTTTATCTCATTTTCACACATTTTAAACATAAATAGCAAACATTTAGACAAACATCAGTCTAATAGACTGTAGGTGACTCAGATGCGCTATAGATTACATTACTCAGATGCACAAATGGATTTTTTTTATTCCAGATCTTGTGAAGAACAAAAATGCTTATTTTAGATGAGAATATACACTGTATTCAAATGCCCTACAGAATTTCAGTTTCGAGAAGAAAATTGACCATTCATTACAAGAAAAATTACAGCTTGTTCCTAGCATATCTAAAACCTGAGTCATTAAAGTTTAAAAATTTCACAAGGGCCTTCTACTTTAACCACTTAAAAATTGTTATGGGCTGGGATGTCCTTGGGGATGGGAGATGATACAGTGGTTACTGTGGCATTTTGGGCAGATGCAGCAGTTCACCTTTTGATGGGTGGCTCAGAAGGTAAAGTGTCTGCCTGCAATGCAGGAGACCCGAGTTCAATTCCTGGGCCGGGAAGATCTCCTGGAAAAGGAAACGGCAACCTGCTCCAGTACTCTTGCCTGGAGAATCCCATGGATGGAGGAGCCTGGTGGGCTACAGTCCATGGGGTCGCAAAGAGTCGGACACGAGTGAGCGACTTCACTCTCACTTTCATTCCTTCTCTCATGTTAGGAGATGATCATGACGTTGTAAGACCCTTAAGTCAACAAGAGGATGACTTTGCTTTGTGATGTTTCATCAAGCTATGGCAACTGATGATAAGAAACATTTTCAAAGGCAGAATCATAATAGAGACTTTTTAAGGGCTTATGAATTCACATCAATAGCACCAATAAGCTTACTGTTGCTGACTAGTGTGTGTGTCTATTAAGTGAAACTAATTTCACTTAAGCTTAATTAATTTTCCATTTCTACTTTGCCTCCCCGGTTCCTGCTTTAGTCTCTTAATTACAGCTTATGCTTAGCTTTGCTGATGCTAGAAATCAGAAAGAAAGTTAAGTCCAAATCAGCTTGGGTAGCTGCTTTCCATATGACCAAACTGTTACTTGAAAATAGAGATGGAAGCTCCTTTGTGTGTTTGTGTGTGTGGGGGTGTGCATGTGTGTTTACCTCAAGTTTCAATTTACACAGAAATTAGCTCTTTCCACCCAGTGTATCAGTTTCTAATTGAAATGGTTGAAACTTTTCTACCTAGAAATATCTTATTGAAATATCCAGAATTATACAATTATTTTTACTTTGAAGTTGTATAAAATTACTCAAATATAAGCCATAAATTATACCAACCATTATCTTTTGTGACTGAACTACTTTAATATACTATAAAACTGAAGACTTCTGAGTTTTCTCTAAAGGGAATAGTAGACTTTCATAAAAGGTCGCATAAATGAGCATTCAAGATCAATTATCAGTTCAGTTCAGTTGCTCAGTCATGTCCAACTCTTTGTGACTCCATGAACACACCAGGCCTTCCTGTCCATCATCAGCTCTTGGAGTTTACCCAAATTCATGTCCATTGAGTCAGTGATGTCACCTAACCATCTTATCCTCTGTTGATACTTATCATTTCAAATTTCTAAGTACTTGGTCTTGCTTTCTGAATCAATTTTTTATAATATTGGATTGACAATTTTTATCAATTTCTGTTTTCTGTTTTTAAATCTTTCTTGGAGATGAAAAAACCTGCTTTTCTCTTGAATTTTTTGCTGGAAAGTCATTGTATCACCCTGGGGTAGAGTGGAAAGCTGTTTTCAGGCTCCCTCTGACATTTTGATCACAGTTATACCCAGCTCTTCTTGTTTTAGAAGGCACATCTCATTCATTGTCAGTTCATGTGCTACTAGAATAGGTCAGGTGTTTAAGCCTCTAATCATTCCCCATGACAAGGTCAGGAAAGGAATGTCAGTATCTCGTGGCTCTGGGCAATGTATTGCCATGCCCACTTTGTCACAATAATAATGAAATAAGGGCAGAGGAAAAACTCCTTGCTCAGTCTCCACTTCAGAACTTCCAGCTTAGAAAGAACATCTGGATAGTTGTCTCCAAAACAAACTCTCCTACAGAAATAGGTAAAAAGTTAACACTGTGATCCAAACCTAAAACAAAACAATGTACCTATTGCCAAAAGCTGGAGCAATCCCAAAAGTCTTGCTGGCTGGTGGAATGAGTCTGAACAGTACCATCAGTGGTCCTGAAAGTTGGCATGAGATCCCGTTCACCATTTTCCACCATCTGCTACCAACGTAGAACTAAAGTATCAATCAGAAACATAATGCTTCCCTCATGTCACAAGGGTATTCCAATCCTTCTCATTAGACTCTCAGACTGAAACTTCTAGAAAGCAACTGAGGGAAAAGGAAGGGGAGTAGGGTGAAAAGGATGATGGTAGATGAAGGAAGAAATAGGAGGAATCCTGGTTGTATTTATTTTCTTACATGATTCATTTGTTCAAAGCCAGAGAGCCAAACAATGGGATTGAGAAAATCCCATCTCCTTTAAGAGGGTTATGCATGTTACTGAAGGAGAATTAGGCTGGGAGCTGCGGGCATATCCATCTGCCATCCACATGCAGATTTGAAAAAAGGAAATTTGACCAGGACCCAACTGGACAAAGAAGAGAGCCAAAGTTAATACCTATATCCTGTCTTTTGGACTCTGGATCTGGACAGATCCCTTATTTAAACAGGAAAAAAAATTGTACATAAAAACAAGAGAAGAAAGGTAGAATATCATCCAGAAGACACAAAGAAAGAGTAGACTTCTGAGAAAGATTTATTATAGGAATGAGAAAAAATACAGAAAACTGGCATCACTATGGGATTTTAAAAAAGCCATAAAATAGGAACAGGAATTCATATTAGATGAAACTGTAGTTGGGTAAATTAGAAATATGTTATAAAAAAATAAAGATGCGTACTAACATAATTAAAGCAACAAAGAGTAAAAGTGATGTCATAAACAACCAAATACATGTTATAAACAATAACAGTAATTGTTACAACAACAATAACAAAACGTTCTATCAAGACATTGAGGAAAAAAGAAAGGTTGAAAACAATGAGAACACATGGTATGTATAGAGGATGGCGAGCCTCAGAATTATAGGTGTTCCAGGAGAAAAATAAATAACAAGTGGAACAGAAGCAATTATTCAAAGATATAATTAAATAAAAGTTTCCCGAGTTGAAAAAAGAATGAACAAGCAGATCAAAAGGGCTCACTGTGTTCAAAGTGGATTAAATGAAAAGAGAACTTTGTAGCATTTGAATTACAGGGATGGAAAAAAGAGTCTAAGCATTCATGCAGAAAAATAGGTGAAAAACAAAAGAACAAAGCTAAGCTGGCCTTAGACTCACTTTTTCCCTGGACACAGTGGAGCCATGTCTACAGAATTTTGAAGGAAAAAAAAAATTGTTACACGAGCATTTTGTATTTTGCCAAGCTTTAAATATATCTAATGTAAAAGAAGACATTTATTGGTAGGCTAAAAATATGCCAACCATCTCATTTTTCTGAAAACAATTTACCCTGCAGAGACATACTTGAATACATGAAATTCAAGAAGAGTTAATCCAACATACAGTGTGACTGCTCCATGCCCAGTGGTACAAGAGATGGGCAGAAACTCAGTTTACTTCCCAAGTCCTGAGGCAAACTGTCATTCCAGCAAATGTGTTTAAACTGGCCACGTTAATAAAGCCACAAGAATTTGAAGGAATTGCTGCTTCTTTCTACACTGTCATCTGGATGAAGCCTAAAAGCCTAAAATACTTTCGTTCTAAATTGTTGCTCGTTGTTAAGGGAACAGCTTTTTAACTAGCCACAAGTTCATCTAACAAAGTTTGTCCAATATTTAAATGAAATCTACCACCAATCTCAGAAGTCTCTATATTAACGATCGTGAGTACTGTTAAACAACTCATGTATTATCAAAAGGAATCAGCAGGGCAGAGTAATTAAAAGTGTGAGGTCTATGGGAAGACGTCTGCATTTTATCCCTTTCTCCATCACTTACCTGGATTTGATCTCTGGGTCAGGAAGACTCTGGTGAAGGGAATGGCTACCCACTTCAGTATTCTTGCCTGGAGAATCCCAGGGACAGAGCAACCTGGTGGGCTATAATAGTCCACGGGGTTGCAAAGAGTTGAGCAGGACTGAGCAATTACACTGTTTTCCATCACTTACTACTCACATCCTCTTGGTCTAATCATTTAATCTCTAGGTTCCTTGGTTCCACCTGTAAGATGGAAATATTGTAGACTTTCCTGCATGAAATATTTGCAAGGCTTAAATCAACACATTTAAGATACTTAGTGTTTGGCATATCTCTGCCTTTTAAAAAGAGACAGAATATACACTGTGGGTAACACATTACTGTTGTTGTTGTTGAGTCACTCAGTTGTGTCTGACTCTTTGTGACTCCATGTTATCCATATTATCTGTTATGTAGTAGATATTATCAGGTAACAATAGGAAACATATTATCTATTATATATGTATATCTGTTTATATATATCATTTCAAACAGGAAATACAAACCAATACTTTTGGGTTTTCTTTACATTGCGGTGATTTCTTTGTTTCTATGTGTCTCTAGTTTATAAGGGAGAAGGAAATGGTAACTCACTCCAGTACTCTTGCCTGGAAAATTCCATGGATGGAGGAACCTGGTTGGCTACAGTCCATGAGGTCGCTAAGGTCGGACACAACTGAGCGACTTCACTTTCTTTCTTTCTATAGTTTCTTTTGGAGAAGGAAATGGCAACCCACTCCAGTGTTCTTGCCTGGAGAATCCCATGGATGGAGGGGCCTGGTGGGCCACAGTCTGCTGCTGTTGCTACTTCTGCTAAATTGCTTCAGTCGTGTCCAACTCTATGAGACACCATAGATGGCAGCCCACCAGGCTCCCTCGTCCCTGAGATTCTCCAGGCAAGAACACTGGAGTGGGTTGCCATTTCCTTCTCCAATGCATGAAAGTGAAAGTGAAGTCTCTCAGTTGTGTCCGACTCTCAGCGACCTCATGAGCTGCAGCCTATGAGGCTCCTCCATTCATGGGATTTTCCAGGCAAGAGTACTGGAGTGGGTTGCCACTGCTAGGCGGTTGCAAAGAGTCAGACACAACTAAGCAACTAACACACACACTAGTTAATGAGCTTGCCTGACTAGTTGAGCAAAGTGTAAGTGTAAATAAAAATGGTCACTTAAAAATATATGGCAGACAGTGGGAAATTGCTGTATGATCCAGGGAACTCAAACAGGAGCTCTGTAACAACCTAGAGAGGTGGGATGGGGAAGGATTTGGGAGGAAGGTTTGGGAGGGAGGGGACATAGGTGTACTTACGGCTGATTCTTGTTGACGTTTGACAAAAACCAACAAAATCCTGTAAAGCAATTATCCTTCAATTTAAAAATAAATAAATTTAAATTACCTAATTTATGTTAATTATATTAAAAACATTTAAGAAAATACAAAAAAAAACTTATGGCAGAAACCAGTACAACATTATGAAACAATTATCCTCCAATTAAACATAAAAGGTAAATTATAACTACTCATTTTAATTCCACATTTATTATAGCAATAATGGGCTGTACTACTGAAAGCATTCATTCTAATCCTTCTACATTTCTACCACCTAGACTTGAATTATTCTCAGTATCTGGAGCAGTGATAACATTTTCTTTTAGGAATTTGTGGAAGGAGACATTGTTTAGCCCTCCATCCTGGTTACACTGGTGATTCCAGTGCTTTGTTGAGTTTTCCTTCATAGAAGATTTTTATCCCAAAACAAAGTGAGTGGGAAGAGACAAGAGCCTAGATGGTTACGGGTAAAATACCGATTGGACAAAAAGGTCGTTCTGGCTTTTCCATGGGAGTCTATGGGAAACTGAATGGACTTTTTGGCCAACCCAATAGTTATAGGCCTCTGTCCCATTTCAGTCATTCTCCTTTCCTGGGTCAATCTGTCCCATCTCTAGCAGTGAAGAAATAACTTTATTCCAACTGCTTCTGTGGTGAAGCCATTCTCCAGAGTCTCATGTGTTCACATAGAACATGACTCTGAAATCAGACAGTCAGCTCTTGCGGCTAAGGTTTTGCAGTGAAGGGGGAATGGTGCCGACCCAGTTTAGATTTTCTAATTTTTAATTTTTACTCTTCAGCCTGTCCCTTACTATTTTGTGCTTTATTCCATGGTATAGAATGTGGTCCAGCTCTTTCAAAAAAACCATTCTTAACGTCTGTGCTATAATGCCACATCTCATTCGAACAAAACCTCTGTGGTTTTAGTGGCCAACTGCTAGACCGTGTATGCCATGTCAATAACTGAACATTTCACTTTTGGAGAAAACCAGGCATGTAACCATGGTTTGTAAGTGTCTCATAAAGCATATTTTGAGGTGTGTTTTTGTTCAACCCAAGCTTTTTTGCACATTATCTCATTTCTCCTGAATATTATTTTTTGTTTGATGATACCATGTGTCCTGCTTACTTTGAAATCAATCTCTCCAGCTGTTTTAAATTTTTCTAATTTTTTTTTCTTATTCATGTGGATTCCTTAAGTCTCTTGCTTCAGGTTTCAGGATTTTAATTTAGTGTCTTACTCGATATGTCATTGTTATTAGCATCATTTTTATATCAATTTTATAAAAGTCAGCCTCCTAGATATGGGATAACTGTAGAAGCAATCCCACATGGTAACGGTTTGGAGATCTGGTTTTCAATGATGAGCTAAAATTATCGAGACTCTTACTGTTGCCACACACTGAGCTGAGTGCTTTATTTATGTAGATTGTCTTAACAAAGCCTCCTAATAACAATAAGGATCAAGCACTATTTTAAATCACCATTTAACAACTAGAACAACTGTCAAACAGTTAAACAGTTGCAGAAATGACAAGAACCTTAGCTTCCCATTGTTTCCAAAGCCCTATTCTCTTGACTTGTACCTTAAATTGCCTCTAAATTAGCGACTCTCATAAATTTCTGCTTGTTTTAGTGGAAACTGAAATGCTGCATCTAAGAGACCAATGGGACTTTGTCTTGGACTCCACAAGGATGTTTTCTCTTACAGTTTCCAAGAAGAGTGATAAAATGAGGGAAAAAAATGTTTCCTAGAATCATCAAACATCAGGAGGTTCCAGGAAGCTGGTTTCTGACCTGCATTAGTAATCTGTTAAAAATTAGGTAGAAAGAGAATTAAAAGAATTTTTAACTATACAGAAATAATTAAAAAATTGGGAGTTTCATGGGACTGGGACACCTCTGAACTTTTCGAGCAAAGATTTGTGAGTCTTACCTTTTGTTTTTGTTTGGGCATTAGATGTGTTGTAATGGAAAGAAAGAAAGGAAAACATTTCAACTGTCGCTGACTCCTGTTCAGAAATCACGCCTCTTCTGCATATCAATGGCTATTCTTTTAAAAACAAAAACAAAAACAAAAACGTGCTTTGCTCTTTATGGTGTGTGTAATAAAGGATCAAACACAGTGAGTGAGATGCCTTAGCTTGTCTTTTGAGTTAAAAAAAAAAAAAAAGCCTTGCTTTATCTGAAAAATGTTTACATCACAGATGATTTTGCTTTTGAGGTTCCAGACAGGTTGACTATCTGCAGGAACAGACCTAACTCACCCAAATCCTTATTTGCTGCTAACAGTGAGAGGAGGGATGTTTGGTTGGAGAAAAACACTGATGGAGTTGGACTCAGAACTCCACCAGGGAGCAGATATCCTTTCCACACCCTGTACTTTGACAAACCTGCTCTTGCTTTGCTGGCCATGTAAAAGACAGCAGTTTTTCTAAATAGCTGTGTTTAGATTAGAACTTGGTCTAACAGAAGTCCTAACATGTTGTACTGATTAAACAAAATTGAGATTAAAGCAGACAGACAAAAACAGAAACAAACAAATGGGCATCCTTCTCTGAAATGTCCCATTTGCGGGGGGGAAAAAAAAATCTTTGTATGCATTTTAGAAAAGGTTGCCGTAACTCTGAACAGAACAAAGAGCCTTTAGGAAACAGAGATTTGTTAGTTATTTTGTGGGGATAAATGAAATGCAGGGATTAAAAAAAAATACATGCATTTGCTTTGGTGCTGAGATCACGTGTTGAGACCTCGTGCCTCACTCTGGGGAGGAGAGCGGTGACCCTGCGTCATTTGGGGGTCGCTGCAGTGGGGAATTAAAAACCTTGCCTGGGGATGTGTCCTGGCACCAAATCCCTGCAGCCAGTTGGCCAGATGCTAACTCAATTGGAGGAGAGTGGATTATGCCCAAGGAAAGGATAAATCTTCTCCCTGATACTCAGACATGGATGTTATTTTATGGTTCCTTTTACAAAAGCAGATGATCGGATTTAAGGAGGAAAGTTGAGAGCAGGGACAAGTGTAAGCTGTCATGGAGATCTCTCTCCTTTAATCTTTTAACAGCATTACCTTATTTTCTATAGAAGATGTGGTTCCTTGAAAGAAGCATGCTATTAGAGTTTTTGCAATTTTAATATTTTTGCTAAGTGTATCACACCTGAAGTATTTAAAAAGGAATTCTTTAAGAAAAGTAAATGGTATCTTCTAATTAAATGATTTAACAATTAATAAGTCTCTGCATCAGGTGTATTAATACTTGGTGGCCTTATATGAACCAAGGCTAAAATAAATAGGACAGAAATGGTGATAATTACCAAATGATCAGGCAGTTACTGGCTTATCTCCAAACTGCAACTTGCTGAATAATGAAGCAGAAATTGACTTTTGACATCACCAATTCGAGGTGTGTAGTATTAAAACAGGAACACTAATAAAGGCCCTCTTTTGCAATATCTCTTGATTGTGGGCTCACTTGTAGTTGCTTAATAAATGTCCTTGTGGTTCTTTACTAACATAATAAAGGCTCCAGTATTTGATGCTGTGATAAAACATGACCCGATGGTTCTAGGCAGAGGGGGCTGGGGCAGGAATAGATATGTTTTTTAGCCTTTCATCACAGAAGCTAAAGCACAGCTGTTAATTGCCAGTTGTCATAGACCTTTGGACTAGCTGACCTTTGACACTACTTAGGAGATGTCTTCCGCTGCCTCCTTCTGTTGTTCAGTTGCTAAGTCATGTCTGACTCTTTGTGACCCCATGAACTGCAGCACTCCAGGCTCCTCTGTCCTTCACTATTTCCCAGAGTTTGCTCAAACTCCTGTCCATTGAACTCGAGATGCTATCTAACCATCTCATCCACTGCTGCTCCCTTCTCCTTTTGACTTCAGTCTTTCCCAGCATCAGGGTCTTTACCAGTCAGTTGACTCTTCGCATCAGGTGGCCAAAGTATTGGAGGTTCTGCTTTAGCATCAGTCCTTCCAGTGAATATTCAGGGTTGATTTCCTTTAGGATTGACTGGTTGGATCTCCTGGACTCTGAAGAGTCTTCTCAAACATCATATTTTGAAAGCACTGATTCTTTGGCGCTCAGCTTTCTTTATGGTTCGACTCTCACTTCCGTACATGACTCCTGGAAAAACCATAGTTTTGACTTTTGCTGGACCTTTTTGACTTTTGCCAGACCTTTGCCGGCAAAGTGATGTCTCTGGTTTTTAATATGTTGTCTAGGTTTGTCAGAGCCTCCCTCTGGCTGAGCTTAATTCCTTGTCTCATCTAGATATCAACACAACATCTCTCTTTCTAGTGCCCCCTGCTCCCCGCTTAAAAAATTTTTTCTTATTTATGTAGCTCTATGTGTCTCAGTTGCATTACACGGACTCTCTAGCATGGCGTGCAGGCTCAGTAGTTGTGGCTTTTATGTGCAGTTGTTCCACAGCACGTGGGGTCTTAGTTCCCTGACCAGGGATAAAATCTGCACCCCCTGCATTGCGTGGTGGATTCTTAACTACTGGCCATCAGGGAAGTCCTATTCTAGCCTTTCCTTAAGCCTCTAGTTATGCCCTTATCCCTTGACTCAGTTTACTCACAATAAATCTGCTGAACTTAAGCGGTAAAAATCTCATCTTGTTTTCTCTCTCCTCTCCTGTTCATCTTCTTTCTACACAACAGCTCATTAAGATCCATGCTCTTCCCTGTGCCTTGATCTCACCAGCCCATCTCTTTTCAGTTTTCTCCCTCAGATTCAGCTTGTCCCCCAAAGACAAGTTGTAACACATATGTGGGGGCCCTAAGACACAACATGCACATTCTTCCTTTGAATGACCCTTGTCCAGGTTTCTGAACCTTTCAGCCTTGTCTGGGAGAGGGACACCTGGAGTGGCTTAACCAAGAACCAGAGTCTTAACACAGAAGCACTCACTCAAGATGAAGAGAGTGGTCAGTATTGGGAGATTTGTGCAGCAGAGCTTAAGCCTAAAGTCCAGGAAAAGAATTCTAGAAGCATCAAATCCGGGAGGGACCAGAGGTGAAAAAAGAGAACCAGATAGCTGAAGCAAAGCCATATTCAGAGGAGAGGGGACTGCTGATGCAGGCAGGTCTTAGGTTTGCTTTATGAATGAGAGAAATGAGGCATGTGTGAGTAGGTCAGTGACCATACTGGTGAGCACACTGTTTCTACGGTCCCTTTGACCATTGGTTTCAGGAGTGAATTGACTGTGGCTTTTATAACTCTTCATAATGCCCACTCCCCTCCTTACTGGCCTATGAAAAGGAAATCCTCTCTCAGCTTTTTAAAAGCCAGCAGGGAAGTTGGTTGTTATTCCATGTTATTCATGTGCTACAGATGTAACAAGATACCGTAGACTGGGTGGCTTAGACAACAGACCTTTATTTTCTCACAGTTCTGGGGCCTGGAAGTTCAAGAGCAAGGTGCTAGCAGGGCAGACTTCCCCTCTGGCCTCTCTTCCTGGCTTGTGGATGTCTGCCTTCTTGCTCTGTCCTCACATGATCTTTCCTCTGAACTTATGGGTCTAGATTTTCTCTTCTGGTAAGGACACTGGTCAGATGAGGTCATGGCCAATCCTGATGACCTCATGCAACGTTATCATTTCTTTAAAGGTTCTGTCTCCAAATACAGTCATATTTAGAGGCACTGGGGGTGGGGGCTTTTGAAGGGGAATATTTTAGCCCACTCTGTCCCCAGTCTTCAAAACCGTGAAGTCCAGCCAAACTCACAGCCATGCGGTGGATGAGATGCCATGTGCGAGTTCTGTCCACCCCGTGCCACATTCTGATGCTCCTCTGAAAGCTTTCAAGCCCCTGCACCAGTGTGGAGACAGTCTGCTCTTAAGCCAGGTCTTTCTAGGTGGTGCCAGTGGTAAAGAACCTGCCTGCCAATGCAGGAGATACGAGATATGAGTTTGATCCCTGGATCAGGAAGAGCCCCTGGAGGAGGAAATGGCAACCCACTCCAGTATTCTGGCCTGGAGAGTCCCATGGACTGAGGAGCCTTGCGGATACAGTCCACAGGGTCACATAGAGTCAGATGTGACTGAGCAACTTGGCAGCACCAAGCCAGGTTTGGCCTGTTGCCAGATTTGCTTGATTCACTCTAGCAGATCTTGATGTTTCACACAAATTTTCAATTTCCAACCTCTCTTCCAAAGCTGGAGGTCCCGTGGGTACTGGGTTTGCATTTCCCCATGACAGCACTCAGGCTGAGACCCTGTGGTGGCGCCCCCTTCCGACAGGCCCCTACACCCCCCAGTCCGTCCATTCAGCTTTCCTCTCCTGTCACTGACCAGCCCGGCTCCTGTAATCATTTGGATTTTTGACTTCTAAATTGCTGGTCTACCAACTCCCTCTCGCCACAAACACTGCTCCCTATGCCGCCCTTGTCTTTCAGCGTTTCTCCTTCCTTTTCTTTCAAGCTCTGTATACATTCTCCAGTGGTTTGAGACCCAATTCTCAAATGTGTCTCCAACCCCATTTTTGATTGTCATGACTGGACTGGGTTTGTGGGGGCAGCCAGTGGTAGAGGACAATCCCTCACTGCAGACAACTCTCTGACCTCAACTGTCAGTGGTGCTGAGGTTTTGCAGTTCTGATATATATTCGACCTCAGTGCACAGAAGAATTAAATAGCTGTGACCTGGTCTAATCCCACATCTCTGTTTGTAGCCAGAACCTTTCCATTTGATGCCATTTTGAGTTTAAATCAAGCACATTCTTTTACGTTACCACATAAGTTCAATGCAGTTCAGGTCAGTTCAAGTGCCTGACTTTAAGATCAATAGAATCTTCTCTGTACTTTCTTAGGCTCAGGAGTTGGGCTCCTCACAGACCTCCCTCTGCATGTCTTTCCTACTCTGCCCCACTCACTTGTCCACAGTGTCTTGTCTATCTATTATTTTGGCCTTTTTTTTTTTCAGTTTCCAAAACACTTGTTGAAACTTTATTTTCGATAGGCTTCCACCCTATTTACTCTTCTGCCTAGAAATCTAGCCTTTATAGTCCTGTTTGCCATTTCACCTTTTCCTCTTCCTTTCTGGTCAGTGGTTGGTGCTTTACTATGTGTCCAGTCACTGTTTCACTATTTGTTGGATAGTGCTTGGTCTATTCAATGCCTTTAAGTGTATCATAGTGCTTACCTAGCCTTACCTCACTTCATTTGACTTTCCACCTCAGCTAGAGACATTCTTCCTGTATTTCCAGATCCAAATCAAATCATCCATGAGCAAAATGGCTGCAAGTAAACTCTGTCCTCTGAAATAGTCAAGCCCTTAGCAATTGAAGAAGGACATGGCAACCCACTCCAGTGTTCTTGCCTAGAGAATCCCAGTGACTGGGGAGTCTGGTGGGCTGCCATCTGTGGGGTTGTACAGAGTCAGATATGACTGAAGTGACTTAGCAGCAGCAGCTAGCATTTGAGTTCTGAGGAACTTCCATATTGTTTTCCATAGTTGCTGCACCAACTTACATTCCTACCAACAGTGTAAGAGGGTTCCCTTTTCTCCACATCCTCTCAAGCATTTGTTATTTGTAGCCTTTTAAATGATGGCCATTCTAATCAGTGTAAGGTGGTACTTCACTGCAGCTTTGATTTGCATTTCTCTAATAATTAATGATGTTGAGCATCTTTCATGTGTCTACTGGCCATCTGTATGTCTTCTTTGAAGAAGACTCTATTAAGTTTTTCTGCCTGGAGAATCCCAGGGATGGCAGAGCCTGATGGGCTGCCGTCTATGGGTTCGCACAGAGTCGGACACGACTGAAGCGACTTAGCAGCAGCAGCAGCCCATTTTCCTTTCTTTCTTTCTTTTTTTAAATTGTTGTTGAGTTGTATGAACTGTCTGTGTATTTTGGATATTAAATGTTTATCTGTCTCATCATTTGCAAATATTTTCTCCCATTCTGTAAGTTGTCTTTCCATTTTTTATGATTTCTTTTGCTGTGCCAAAGCTTATATGTTTGATTAGGTCATATTCGCTTATTTTTGTTTTTATTTCTATTGTTCTGGTAGACTGCAACAATGTCCATGTCTTAATCCCCAGAACCTTTGAGTGTGTTATGCTACAAGCAAGACAAGAGGGAATTAAAGTGCAGATAAAATTAAGGTTGCTATTTGGCTGTCCTTACAATAGGAAAGGTTATCCTGGATTATCTGGGTGGGTCTAATGTTAATTAAATTTTAATATTTAAAACTAAATATTAAAAAAACTAAGATCATGGCACCTGGCCCCATTACTTCATGGCAAATAGAAGGGGAAAAGGTGGAAGTAGTGACAGAATTCCTCTTCTTGGGCTCTAAAATCTCTGTGGATGTTGACTCCAGCCATGAAATCAGAAGACAGTTACTTATTAGCAGAAAAGTGGCAACAAACCCAGACAGTGTGTTGAAAGCAGAGACATTACTCTGCTGACAAAGACCTGTATAGTGAAGGCTATGGTCTCACCCAGTGGTCATGTATAGTGTGGTGCTGGAGAAGATTCCTGAAAGTACCTTGGACAGCAAGGAGATCAAAACCATCAACCTTAAGGAGACCAATACTCGTTGGAAGGACTGATGCTGAAGCACCTGTAGTTTGGTCATCTGATGCGAACAGCTACTCATTGGAAAAGTCCCTGATGCTGGGAAGGCTTGAGGGCACGAGAAGAGAGCATCAGAAGATGAGATGGCTGGATGGCATCACTGATGTAATGAACATGAACATGGGGAAACTTTGGGAGATGGTGCAGGACAGGGAGGCTTGGCATGCTGAGTCCACTGAGCCTCAAAGAGTTGGACATGAGTGGGAGATTGAACAACAATGACAATAGTAATGTCCTCGAAGAGTAGAAGAGACAGGAGAGGAATCAAATTCAGAGAGGGAGATAATGTGATATATGAAGGAGAAGAAAGTGATGATAAAAGCAGAGATCAGAGTGATTTTGTATGAGAAGGACAGTTTTCCACTGCTGGCTGAGACAATGAGTGGGGGCCAGAACACAAGAAAAGTGGGCAGTCTCAGTCTCTTGAAGCTGGAAAAGGACAACAAAATGGATTCTCCTTGAGAACTTTAAAAAGGAACACAGCCCTGTCAATCCCTTGATTTTAAGTGAGAAGCATTTCAGACTTCTGAATTTCAAAACTATCAGAATAATTTTGTGCAGTTTTGAGTTTGTGATAATTTATTGTAGCGCCAGTTTCCCTGGTGGCTCAGACCATAAAGAACCTGCCTGTGTGCAAGGTGTGACACATGAGTTTGATCCTTGGATTGGGAAGTTCCCTTGGAGAAAGAACTGGCAATCCCCTCTAGTATTCCTGCCTGAAGAATCCTAGGGACAGAAGAGCCTGGCAGACTACCATCCATGTTGTCATAAAGTCGGACACAACTGAGCTACTAACATACACACACACACACACACACACACACACACACACACACACACTATAGTAGCGGTAAGAAACTAATACATTTTTCTTTCCTTCCCTGAGATTTTGTGCTTGAACTGCTTTTCTCAAGAAGAAAGTAGAGAAGGCAATTTTAATTTACTATGTCAGTCACTACGTTATTTACTGAAAAGGAAATATAATTGCTTATGAGGTAGCTTGTTCCATTGTTCTGTTCAATACAAACTTCATCCTTTTATTAAATTAAAATTAGCTTGTGATCCTGACTGAATAATGGACAGAAAGAATAGATTCCATAGTGTCTTCACTGTACCTAAAAGTTGTGTGTTTATTTCATTAATATTTTTAAGGATTACCAGTAAAAGGAAACCAGAAGGTTTGTGGAGATCCAGTTACAATAATTGAAATAGGCTGAGAATCAGAGAACACAGAGACTTCCATTAGATAAGTTAGTGACTTAAAATGAAATCTTTAGATATCAGTGAAGTACTTACTGTATGCAAAGCCCTAGACCACACATGAAACGCAAAGGCATATTTAAGGCACTTTCTTTGATTGTATTGAGATAAGCAAGATGCAAAGATAATACTAGAACTAGAAGGTGAATGCAAAAGCGCAGTCAAGCCATTCAAGATTTTATCATAAAGAATTCCTAATTTCTTAAATACTATTAGTATTCTATATGTCACTCAGTCTCAAAACTATGAGTTCACTTTTTATTCATTTTGCTCCTTCCTAACTTCATCCAGACAGCTAGCTAGAAGTCCTCTCAAATGTGCAGCTTTAGTGTTTCTCACATTGAAATGGAACATTTTGATCCTTCCATTTTAAACCTATTGTTTAGATCCCACTCTTCTTGCTTAAACTGTAAGAGATCAAGAGCATTGGGATCAACAGCATTACTTTTGGGGAGATGAGTACCCATGGACATTTTCGAAATAGATTTCTGAGCCTTGAAAAGATTTTGATAGTTTGGCAAGGTTGCTGAGATTTTTTTCTCACAAATTTCTAATTTATTACTAAGTAGTAATACAAACCATCAATCTATTTTTATAAATTGTTACAAGCATTCTCATTAGCATGATCAGTGGAAAATAAAATTGTTGTGTTGCTTTGTCCCTAAGTTGTGTCTGACTCTTGTGATTCCAAGGACTATAACCCCTTGGGCTCCCTTTATTTCACTGTTATATATATATGTATTATATATATATATATATATATATATATATATAT
>SJYC01062398.1:0-17654 GCA_006408675.1 Madoqua kirkii
TGATGCTTTTGAACTGTGGTGTTGGAGAAGACTCTTGAGAGTCCCTTGGACTGCAAGAAGATCCAATCATTCCATTCTGAAGGAGATCAACCCTGGGATTTCTTTGGAAGGAATGATGCTAAAGCTGAAACTCCAGTACTTTGGCCACCTCATGTGAAGAGTTAACTCATTGGAAAAGACTGTGATGCTGAGAGGGATTGGGGGCAGGAAGAGAAGGGGACGACCGAGGATGAGATGGCTGAATGGCATCACGGACTCAATGGACGTGAGTCTGAGTGAACTCCGAGAGATGGTGATGGACAGGGAGGCCTGGTGTGCTGCGATTCATGGGGTTGCAAAGAGTTGGACACGACTGAGTGACTGAACTGAACTGAATTGAACTATGTCAGCCCAGTTCAGATTTCAGAAATATTTAAGAATAATCCCTTCCCATAGAGAACTGAGATAGTCTATTGGAGAGGGAAGACAAAATGTGGCAGGCCCCATTATGCTGATAATAAAGAGAAAGTCCTGGGGTGGCCACCAGAAGATATGAAGAAGAAGTAAGAGAAATGTTCTCTGAGGAGATGGCACTAAAATGAGGTTCACTGAACAGAAAGATGAGGAGGAAGATGAGGGAGAAGAAGCCACCTCCTTGAGGAAAGCAGAGTAACAAGAAAGTGTGATGAGGGTGGTGAGCAGAGTTCTTGGAGAGCTGGGTATTCAAAAAGAGAAAGAAAAAAATGAGTATGGTAGAGGGTAGTTAAACACGTTGAGCATTCATCTTCAAAACCAGGCCAAGGAGTTTGAGGATTCATGCAGAAACAGGAAAGGATAAAATGGTGCCAGAGCCCTTATGATGTGCCAGCCCCAGAGGCTGTGCAAAAATTACATTTCTAGGCATCATCACAGATGGGCTTCCCTGGTAGCTCATCTGGCAAAGAATCTGCCTGCAATGCAGGAGATACCAGTTCGATTCCTGGGTTGAGAAGGTCCCCTGGAGAAAGGAATGGGAACCCACTCCAGAGTTCTTGCCTGTAAAATCCCCATGGACAGAGAGGTCTGGTGGGCTAGTTCATGGTATTGCAAAGGGTCGGACATGACTAAACACACACAGAGACATCATCACAGAATGCAAATTAACCTTTGAAAATGTTTGTATAGCACTAGCTTTGTCACGGTAGGGGAGCTGGAGAGCTATGGCAGGGACACTGAACAAAAACCGGTTTCTGAAATAAAGAAGGTCTTGAGAATTCCGTAGAGGTCCAGGGCTTCCCTTGTAGCTCAGCTAGTAAAGAATCCACCTACAATGTGAGAGACCACGATTCAATCCCTGGGTTGGGAAGATATCCTGGAGAAGGAAATAGCAACCCACTCCAGTATACTTGCCTGGGAAATCCCATGGACAGAGGAGCCTGGTAGGCTAAAGTCCATAGGATGACAGAATCAGGCACAACTTGGCAACTAAAAAACGAATATATATATATATATATATATATATATATATATATATGTATATCAGTCAGAGAGTTCAGTCACTCAGTCGTGTCCAACTCTTTGCAACCCCATGAATCGCAGCACGCCAGGCTTCCCTGTTCATCACCATCTCTCGGAGTTCACTCAGACTCATGTCCATCGAGTCCGTGATGCCATCCAGCCATCTCATCCTTGGTCATCCCCTTCTTCTCCTGCCCCCAATCCCTCCCAGTATCACAGTCTTTTCCAATGGGTCAACTCTTCCCATGAGATGGCCAGAGTACTGGAGTTTCAGCTTTAGCATCATTCCTTCCAAAGAAATTCCAGGGTTGATCTCCTTCAGAATGGACTGGTTGGATCTCCTTGCAGTCCAAGGGACTCTCAAGAGTCTTCTCCAACACCACAGTTCAAAAGCACCAATTCTTCAGGTCTCAGCCTTCTTCACAGTCCAAATCTCACATCCATACATGACCACAGGAAAAACCATAGCCTTGACTAGACAGACCTTAGTCGGCAAAGATATGTCTCCGCTTTTGAATATGCTATCTAGGTTGGTCATAACTTTTCTTCCAAGAAGTAAGCGTCTTTTAATTTCATGGCTGCAGTCACCATCTGCAGTGATTTTGGAGCCCCCATAATAAAGTCTGACACTGTTTCCACTGTTTCCTCATCTATTTCCCATGAAGTGATGGGACCGGATGCCATGACCTTCATTTTCTGAATGTTGAGCTTTAAGCCAACTTTTTCAGTCTCCTCTTTCACCTTCATCAAGAGGCCCTTTAGCTCCTCTTCACTTTCTGCCATAAGGGTGGTGTCATCTGCATATCTGAAGTTCTTGATATTTCTCCTGGCAGTCTTGATTCCAGCTTGTGTTTCTTCCAGTCCAGCATTTCTCATGATGTACTCTGCATAGAAATTAAATAAGCAGGGTGACAATATGCAGCCTTGATGTACTCCTTTTCCTATTTGGAACCAGTCTGTTTTTCCATGTCCAGTTCTAACTGTTGCTTCCTGACTTGCACACAGATTTCTCAAGAGGCAGGTTAGGTGGTCTGGTATTCCCATCTCTTTCAGAATTTTCCACAGTTTATTGTGATCCACACAGTCAAAGACTTTGGCATAGTCAATAAAGCAGAAATAGATGGTTTTTTTCTGGAACTTTCTTGCTTTTTCCATGATCCAGAGGATGTTGGCAATTTGATCTCTGGTTCCTCTGCCTTTTCTAAAACCAGCTTGAACATCAGGAAGTTCACGGTTCACGTATTGCTGAAGCCTGGCTTGGAGAATTTTGAACATTACTTTACTAGCGTGTGAAATGAGTACAATTGTATGGTAGTTTGAGTATTCTTTAGCATTGCCTTTCTTTGGGATTGGAATGAAAACTGACCTTTTCCTGTCCTGTGGCCACTGCTGAGTTTTTCAAATTTGCTGGCATATTGAGTAGAGCACTTTCACAGCATCACCTTTTAGGATCTGAAATTTCTCCACTGGAATTCCATCACCTCCACTAGCTTTGTTCATAGTGATGCTTTCTAAGGCCCACTTGACTTCACATTCCAGAATGGTGTTCATTAACTCCTTGCTGCCCAACTATGTGAAGACCAGAGATGGCAAGATGTTTTTGTGGAAACCAACCAAATGAGATGGTTGGATGGCATCACTGACTCGACAGACATTAACTTGGGCAAACTATGGGAGGTGGTGAGTGCCTGGCATGTTGCAGTCCATGGGGTTGCAAAGGGTCAGACACAACTTAGCAAATGAACATACTCAGATGGTGCAGTGGTAAAGAATCCGCCTGCCAACGCAGGAGATGCAACAGATGCAAGTTTGATCCCTGGGTCAGAAAGATCCCATAGAGAAAGGAATGACAATCTACTCTAGAATTCTTGCCTAGAGAATTCCATGGGACAGAGGAACATGGTGGGCTACAGTCCATGTATTTACAAAGAGTTGGACACAACTGAGCACACAACACAACAACAACAACAACAGCCTGGTAAGAATTGTGGCTGTGCTGTGGGATAAGCCTTTTATTCAACTCTAGTCCCAATGGTGGAAGAGAAGTGGCGATGAATTACTAAAATGTAAAATATCCTTGCAAATATGACTTCTAGACTATTTTTTCTTCTCCCATGTCTCCCTCCAAAAATATTTTCCGTACTATCTATGCATTTGTAAAATTAAAAATGCATTGCATCCTCATCTCTGTTTGTATATTTCCCTCTGTTTTGGGGAAGTTCACACTCAGAAATTTGGGGAGAGTTCTAGTAATGGGAAAAAGGTTCTTCACATAGAAAAATTTTGATACTGACTTGTGATGTCCTTGCTTGACACGTGTTTAAAGACAGTAGTGTTTCTAACCACCACAGAAGTGTCTGAAATCTGTTTTTAAAAGTATTCCTGATTTTCCTCTTAGTCAGAAGTCTATTTTAAAACATTTAAAACAGTTTTATCTAAATTTTTTATTTTAAAACTTTTAATTTTTATTAAAATTAAAATGTTTCTGCTTTCTAGATCAATATATATACAGTGCCTTCACTTTCTTGTATTTTTGTCCAAAGTTGGTCCTAGTTAGTCTCTGGCTCACTGTATTATGGAACTTTTGAACAATTCTTGACTTCTCATTGATTCCATGTTTTCAAAGATTCTACAGCACTTTTTATTCACCATACTTTTGGAAAGCTCTGAGACCATTTACTTGTCTCTGATCTTTATTATAAAGAACCTCAATATTGACGCTCTGGCATTAAAAAGTCACAATATTTATGCTTTAACTATTCCCATTTTGAGCTAATATATTATCAAATATTTCCTCTTAATCCAGAACATGATTTTATTATATATCAGTTTAAATAAGAGTAGAGGTTAAGCATGTCAAAATTGCATTATCAGCTCAAATAATTATTAAAAGAACATCAGATAGTAAGAATGAAGTCACTTACATGTATTTGCCTGAATTTGTGATGAAAAAGGAACTGGGGTTGACAAAGGAGATTAAAAAAAAATAGCTTTGTTATTCAACTTCCAGTTAATCAGTCCCAGCTATATGAACTTTTCAGACACCTACAGGGAGATTTAAATACAATTGCTGGTTTTCTGGCAAAGTAAGTATATTTCTCATCTGATGAGAAAAATGGCATATCAGAACCCTGCAGATTTGAACAAATTGTCAAGATTTCTAACCTAGTTTTACAGAAAGCAATTTTCTCTAGTTTCAGACTCTTGAAAATTTTCTTCCCCCAAAGGATGTAACCATACGAATAAAACAGTCATTTTCTCTTTAAGTACTAACCATCCTGCAGATTGTGGTACCAGAGACATTTTGGTTATTTTCCTCCTGTTAATTAACACATAGAAATCAATTAGGTTTGCTTCTGTAATTCTCATTTGGAATACAGCATTAAATTTAGCAGGTGATCAATCTCATTGCTTTCACTATGAAGTTTCTTATAGGTAGTAGCCAGCCACCTGCTGGCAAGCATTTTTAAATGGAGTTCCAAGTTTTTGTTCTTGAAAATAGACCCAGCACCATCTGCACCAGAATCACTGAGATGCTCATTAAAGATGCATGCCACTGGTTCTCATGGAAGTCTATTGAGTATCGCCAGGAAATGTCAACCTTAATGAACACTCTTAGTGATGCTGATGATTACATCAGCAAATAATGGATTGGGGCTTATACGCAATCAACAGGGATGCACTTGACAATGAACAGCAGTGATACAAACCAATCATCATTGTTAATAAGTAAGATTAAGCAGCCATTCCTGTGTATATAAGGTCAGACTACTCTTAGTTTTTGACATAAATAGAGGGGCATGGTCATTTGGTTTGTTGCCATTAAAAAGGACACATACTCTTTTTTAATTCAAAGGAAAGTATAAATGTGTATTTGTAAATCTCAGAAATGCATATGGAAAATACTACTTTTCATCTTCCAAAATTATGCAAAAAAGCTTAAAACAGACAAAAGGGACTTTTAAGTCCTTTTTCTTGATACTTTTTCTTTTAAAATAAAAGATAGAAGTCAGAGAATTTCAGAATCATGTTTGTTTCCAGGGAGGGAAAAATGCAAAGAATTATACAATTAAAGCAGATTATAGATTTAACACAACTAAAACTTATTTAGTATCTGTTCTGTAATCGGAGCTATCTTAGATCCCAAGAAATTCAAGATAAAAATTCACTGACTCCACAGAAGAACTGTAAGTGTATACATACTGCTAAGTGAAAGAAGCCAATATGAGAAAACTATGAGCTATATTATTTCAACCATGTGACATTCTATAAAACATATAACAAGACAGCAGATATAACAATGACTGTGATGTGTTAATGGGATAAATAGGCAGAGCACAGAGAATTTTTAATGAGCTATTCTGTATGGCACTGTGATAATGTAGACACGCGTGTGTGTGAAGTCGCTTCAGTTGTGTCCAACTCTTTGTGACCCTCTGGACCATAGACAGCCAGACTCTTCTGTCCATGGGATTCTCCAGGCAAGAATACTGGAGTGGGATGCTTTGGCTTCCTACAGGAGATCTTCCCAACCCAGGGATTGGTCTTGTTCTCTTAATGTCTACCTGCATTGGCAGGCAGGATCTTTACCACTAGCACCACCTGGGAAGCCCATATTGTAGACACATGTCATTATATATTTGTCAAAACCCACAGAATGTACGGCACCTAGGATCAATCTTAAACTACTAGCCTTGGAAGATAATGATGTTTCAATGTAAGCTCATTGATTCTAACCATATATCATTGTGGTTTGAAACGTTGATAGTGGAGGGAGCTATGTGTGTAGAGGGGTATATGGGAATTCTGTACTTTCTGCTCAGTTTTACTGAGAACCTAACACTGTTGTAATAAATAAAATCTATTGAAAAAAGTTACTGATACTCCCTGGAAGACACTGAGGAACTAATGGTTGGGATTGATGCCCACCCAGTAAAGTTCATAGTCATGAAGGCAAAAGAAGTAAATACTAAGCAATGGAACAGCATCAAGTAGTGGGCAATTAAGTATAGAGAAGGAAGAATCAGAGGGGCCTTTGAAGAGCAAGATGTCCAAACTGAATTGCAAAGATTAAAACGATTTCAGTGTATTGACATTGTTTGGGGGAACTGTAAACCATCTGGTATTATTGGAACAAAACTGGAAGCAATGGGAAGAGCAGAAGGAATGAACTTGTTCAAGTAGGTAAGGGTCGGACCAGAAGGCTGACATGCCTATACACCTGCACACGCACATGTATGTATACATGCAGGTACACATATATGCGTAAACACCCATGTGCATAGGCAAATAGGCAGGTACACATTAACAAGACTAAAGCAACTAAGGCCTTTAAACTGGTGGAGAACCACTGAAAAGCTTTTAACAAGGAAGTGATGTGGTCTAATTTATATTTTATAAAGAGCCCTAGGGGACAAGGTGGAAAGGAACAGAGACTAGATGGAAATATCTAGTTAACTGGATGAAATTAAGATCATATGGTAATAAAAGAAAGAGCAGACCCAGATTCAAGAGATGTTTAAGAAGTTGGATCCATTAACTTCTTGAGTGCTTCATAGTGGGGAATAAGACAAGAGCCAGAGGAGTTGGAAATCTGTTCTTGTTTCGGGCTTAAGAAAATGAAGGGATGATGGCAAATTCAATCAAAATAGGAAATATAGTCATTGTTGCTATTATTGTTCAGTCACTCAGTCGTGTCCAACTCATTGTGACCCCATGGACTGCAGCACGCCAGGCTCCCCTACCCATCACCATCTTCCAGAGCTTTATCAAATCGGTGATGCCATCCAGCCATCTCATCCTCTGCCATCCCCTTCTGCTTATGCCTTCAATCTTTCCCAACATTGGGGTCTTTCTTAATGAGCTGGCTCTTCCCATAAGGTGGCCAATTTCAGGGGTGGCTACTGTCTCAAGTTTAGAGATCTGATGTTTAGACATTGAGTTTGAGGTATTTCTGGGACATCAATTCATTCAACCAAGCCCCCTTTAGATGCCTGCCCTGGGCTAGGTACCAGAATTCAGCAGTAAACAAGACAACTTTAGTCGCTATTCTTGCAGTGGGAAAAGAAGGCTTCAAACAACAGCTGCAGATACAATTTCTGTTATGAAAGAGGAGAAATAGCTGGATAGGCAGAGGAAGTCTAGGATGGAGGAAGTTTTCTGTGATTCTCTTGTTTTTTAAAATTCTATAATGTTTTACAATTTTTAGAGATTTCCACATAGTGCTGCTTGCTAAGTCGCTTTAGTCATTTTCAATTCTGTGTGACCCCATAGACAGCAGCCCACCAGGCTACATCATCCTTTGGATTCTCCAGGCAAGAACACTGGAGTGGGTTGCCATTTCCTTCTTCAATATATGAAAGTGAAAAGTGAAAGGGAAGTTGCTCAGTTGCGTCCAACTCTTTGCGACCCCATGGACTGCAGCCTACCAGGCTCCTCCACTCATGGGATTTCCTGGGCAAGAGTACTGGAGTGGGTTGCCAGGTTTCCACACACAATTTCATATAATCCCATGATAATCCCTTTTTTAAACCTACCCCTATATTGTCCTTCCCCTCTTCCCTGTCCCCACTGGTAACCACTAGTTTGTTCTCTATAGAGGATGAAGATAGGTTTTTAGTTTGTTTTTGTTTTGTGCTGTTTAAAAATTTTTTTCTTTTATATTGTAGTATAGTTGATTTACGATGAAGTGTACTGCAAAGTGATTCCACTATACAAATACATATATCTATTCTTAGATGGGAGACAGTTTTGAAAGCCATCAGTACATAGGCTAGAGTCGACATCACAAAGACAAATGAGATCATCAAGAGAGAGATGACAAATGAAACGAGGAGAGGGCTGCAGAAAGAAAATCGGGAGTCCAGATCTTAAAGGGACAGCAAAGAAGCCTATTTAGGATGGTCACAGAGGGAGAACCAGGAAACAGTAATGTTTGGAATCAAAGGAGGAATTTCAAAAAGTATGATGTGATTAGGGCATGCTATGGAAAGCTAAAAAGAAATAAAGCCTCAGAGATGTCTTTGGGTCTTGTGATATGGTACGCGTTCACAATGCTCGTGTGGGCTGCCAGAGTGAATTGGTAGGGGCTGAAGGCTCACTGGAGTGTGTCAGGGTGAAGGAGAAATTAGAAGATGACTGAAGAGTACATCTTCTAGGTGCTTGGTCCTGGAGGAAATGAGAGTGAGAAATAAATGGACACAGGGTAAAAGGCAGGTCCTTGAAAATGGAAGGCTTTTGAACACATCTAGGGATGAAGGAAAGGAAACTTGCAGAGAAGAGAAGTTGAAAATTCAGTCGAGAAGAGCTACCATGTGGAACAAGGTCTTGACAAGCTCGAGGAGGGCACGGGGTAGGTGATTGGTAGGTCTCAAGCTAGCTGTAAAAGAGTAGAAGGTGATTTTCCTTCAGGACATATAGGAATTGGTAAGAAGTGCATCTGGATGCCTGTAGGTGAGGAAAAGGAGATTGGTAAGCATCTTGGGGAAGATTACTAAGACAGAAATTCAAAGATAAGTAAATTTGCAATGTCATAAAAATTGCCAATCTCTATCAGCTTAATATTTATATCCCATAATATATTATCTCACACTTAAACTTTTAGCTTATCAGATTTAAAATAAAGACCAAAAAATTGTGGCTCCATTGTGAAATATTAAAAATGGATTTGATTTTTAAGGTCCTCCCTAGGGTTTTATATTTAAATGAGGCAAGGACCTGTGAACTCTGTAGATCACAACAGGAACAGGATTCCAGGAAATTCCGAGGTCATGTCATTGTTGGAGACTTTTCTAACAAACAGAAGCTTTACTGCAGAGTTTTATAAATATTTATCACCCGTGACTTTTACCCACAGGTTAAAGATCTCTGAGATTTGGATTGAGAAAGCATAGTTGTCTGATTTGATCTGAATTCACAAAAAGAAATTTACTACGTAGTGTAACAAAATAATGACATCCTTTGCAATATCTTACAAGATGATGGGAGTTGGTCCAGCCATTTACAAACCAATATAAGTACTGTAATAACTTCTATAATTAAATCATATTTAATAAATTATATTTGTTTTCAGATTGTCTTTGCCCCAGAAGAACACAAAATGGGACATAGTCTTAAAATATATGAGAAACTAACCAGGTTAACTTTAATGTTAGAAATTTAACTTTCTCCATAGTTTTCAACTGTTTCCAGTTCAAACTTGTACTGCCTTCTTTTTTTCTTGAAGTTTTATCATATGTTTCCATTAAAATACATTATAATTTTATTTTACATGGTTAAAAAGTTTCAGCTTCTAAAGTAGCTAACTTGATTTTATTACAGAAATATATCATTTTATTGGTTTGAAATTAGACATGAGACAAGTACTCACTAGGTCATTCAGGAGAATCATAAAAGAAAAGAAAGTGAGAGCCAGTTTCTTTAGAAATACATTCGTATGCAATAAGTATGATCAGCTGCAAAATGTCTCAGAATACTTGAAAGAATATTGACATTTACTAAATGTGATTTTTCTCATGAAAATGTCATGGTGTTTATTAAGGTAAACAGAAATGTTTTGGTGTGGGGCAAAGTGGAATGAAGAATCATTGTTATATTTTATGGATCCCTACCTCCTAACAGCAATACCATTGGCCCTCCAGGTCAAGCAATCATAGATTGAAAATATATGGGAAAAAATTGCAGAAATTTCCCAAACGGAAAATTTGAATTTTCTATGCATTAGATAACTATTTGCTTTCCCTGGTGGCTCAGATGGTAAAGAATCTGCCTGCAAAGCAGGAGACCCAGGTTCAATCCCAAGGTCAGGAAGATCCCCTGGAAAAGGGAATAGCTACTCAGTCTATATTCTTGGCTGGAGAATTACATGGACAGAGGAGCCTGGGGGGCTACAGTCCATAGGGTCACAAAGAGTCAGACACGACTGAGCAATTAATACTGGCAACTATTTACATAGCTTTCAGATTGTATTAAGTATTATAAGTGATCTAGAGATGATTTGGGCTTCCCTTGTGGCTCAGCTGGTAAGGAATTCAGCTGCAGTGTGGGAGATTTCAAGTATATGAGAGGATGTGCCTAGGTTATTTGCAAATATGACATCATTTTATACAAGTGACTTGAACATTCAGATTGTGGTATCTTGGGGTAGGGTTGGTCATAGAACTAACACTCCATGGATACCCATGGATATTGAGGGATGACCATATATTTGACAATGAGACAAGGCAGATTTCAGTGTGATGAGCAGTGAGCCTGTCTCTAAGAGTTCACATAGGAGAGAAGCTTGAGAGAGGCTTTCTCGAACATGACAATTCAGAAATTTACACAATATTAAAAAAAAAATTAACTCATGAAGTTAAAATGAAGTTTATAAACTGTCAATAGTAACAAATAGATTTCATCCAGCCATGCTAGAGGAAAGTGCATTTTTCTCTTGCCTCTATAGAAAATGATATTACAACATAGTTTTCATATGAAGAGGCCATCAAAAAGAATATAGCAAAAAAAAATGTAGGGGAAAAGTCTTATGTGCTCAGTTGCTCAGTTGTATCAGATCTTTGCCACATCATGGACTGTAGCCTACAAGGCTCCTCTGTCCATGGAAATTCTCCAGGCAAGAATGCTAGAGTGGGTTGCCATGCTCTCCTGCAGGGAGTCTTCCCAACCCAGGAATCGAACCCAGGTCTCCCACATTGCTGGTGGATTCTTTACCATCTGAACTGCCAGGGAAGTCTTATAAAGATGTTTAATTAAAAAAATATATTTAATTAGTGAAAACTATGCCATTTTTCCAGATTTTGTGTTGTCAGCTTTGAAATTTTGTGATTTCCTGTGATTTATTTTCTCATTATAAATATTCAAATTTATACTTAATTTTATATTTTACAGTTTTTTTAAAAGCTCCACAAAATAACAGATATGCCCTGGGGTAAATTTTATAATTTACTGCAAATAGATTTTTCTAGGATATTTAAAAAATGCTTCATTAGGTGATGTTTTCTTGGAGAAGCTTCATTTAGCCTTGTCCAATGGTTCAGAGTATTTTCCTTACATTTCTATTGTTATAAACTCATTTTACAGTACTTGTATCTTCTCAGTGATTGAGTTCACCTTTTATATTTAGTCTATTAGCTTATTTTTCAAACGGAAATAGTTCCCAACCCCAAAGAATAAAACTAAGAGGTCCATCTTCACAGCTGGATCATAAAACGACATTTAAACAATGATGCGATGCATAAGATCTGAAGAGTATACATAGAAGTAAAAATAGAAGTAAAAATAGCTGCTAATGTAGCACTAGAGAGTTTCTCCCCTGCATGATATACATTATACAATTAAAAGCATTTCCCAAAATCATTGCATTCAAAATCCTGAATATAAAAGAATATTTGGGGAACTTTTCATTGAAGGGGTACTTGTTTTAGGACATGTTTTATTGGTTGGCTTTTATCATGGACTGTAGCCTACAAGGCTCCTCTGTCCATGGAAATTCTCCAGGCAAGAATGCTAGAGTGGGTTGCCATGCTCTCCTGCAGGGAGTCTTCCCAACCCAGGAATCGAACCCAGGTCTCCCACATTGCTGGTGGATTCTTTACCATCTGAACTGCCAGGGAAGTCTTATAAAGATGTTTAATTAAAAAAATATATTTAATTAATGAAAACTATGCCATTTTTCCAGATTTTGTGTTGTCAGCTTTGAAATTTTGTGATTTCCTGTGATTTATTTTCTCATTATAAATATTCAAATTTATACTTAATTTTATATTTTACAGTTTTTTTTAAAAGCTCCACAAAATAACAGATATGCCCTGGGGTAAATTTTATAATTTACTGCAAATAGATTTTTCTAGGATATTTAAAAAATGCTTCATTAGGTGATGTTTTCTTGGAGAAGCTTCATTTAGCCTTGTCCAATGGTTCAGAGTATTTTCCTTACATTTCTATTGTTATAAACTCATTTTACAGTACTTGTATCTTCTCAGTGATTGAGTTCACCTTTTATATTTAGTCTATTAGCTTATTTTTCAAACGGAAATAGTTCCCAACCCCAAAGAATAAAACTAAGAGGTCCATCTTCACAGCTGGATCATAAAACGACATTTAAACAATGATGCGATGCATAAGATCTGAAGAGTATACATAGAAGTAAAAATAGAAGTAAAAATAGCTGCTAATGTAGCACTAGAGAGTTTCTCCCCTGCATGATATACATTATACAATTAAAAGCATTTCCCAAAATCATTGCATTCAAAATCCTGAATATAAAAGAATATTTGGGGAACTTTTCATTGAAGGGGTACTTGTTTTAGGACATGTTTTATTGGTTGGCTTTTCATCTGTGCTCAGTTGTGTCCAATTCTGTTCAACCCCATTGCTCTGTAGTCCGCCAGGCTCCATGGGATTCTCCAGGCAAGAATACTGGAGTGGGTTGCCATTTCCTCCTCCAGGGGATCTTCCCAACGCAGGGATTGGAACAATGTCTCCTGAGTCTCCTGCACTGGCAGGTGGATTCTTTACCATAAAACCACCTATTTTATTAATATTAATAATGGATTTATTGCCTTGCCATAATGTTATGAATAGTTTCAGAAACTTTTTGCCCTATCCCCTTTATATTTCAAGAATGATTCAAAAGTAGCTACTGTCATATTTATTTCCTAGAATCAGATATCTATGTATCTATCTATCAATCAATGTCTGTCTATCTATCTTGATAATACATGCTTGGCAAGCACATATAAACTGATTATAACAGTGACCTGGTGTTTTCTTTTCCCGCTGATTTGTCATAGCTGCCTCAATATTCTTGAACAAAGGGCAAAGTGTCTGAATGATTAATTGAATTTCTTCTAAGCTGAGAAGATATCAGAATGACTTTTGTCCTCTTGGTGCATAACCTTTATATTTTTTAAAGAACCTGGTGGAAAGCAAGACATATTATTAATAATATGTTGTGCATTGAATTGCCTATGTGAGAGGACAGTGTCCCAGAAAGTGGCTGTTTGCTCTCTTCTTCAGTATCTGATAACCTGTGAAGTTGTCTTCACTTGGCTTTCGCAAGGTCAAGATTGTAATTTGACCCTGAGCACAGAGCCATGGCCTGTTTACCCTGTTCTCAGCTGACTCTTTATAGCTGTGACTGATGTTTATATGTTTGAGGAGGAGGGGAAATTAGGCAGAGATCTGTGTGAATGTATTTCTGCTAGTGACAGGAGAATTCATTCTCTCTCTACTCAGACATGGAAAATGGCAAATCTGTAGCATTAGCTCCACTAAGGAAGGAGTGTGTATTATTGTAGGCACCTGTTAGTAGGAGGGGGGTTTTCTAAGTTGCACAGTGGTAAAGAATCTGCCTGTCAATGCAGGAGATGCAGGTTTGATCCCCAGGTCTGGAAGATCCCTAGAGAACGAAATGGCAACTCATTCCAGTATTCTTGCCTGGGGAATCCCACAGACAGAGGAGCCTGGTGGGCTATAGTCTATAGAGCTGCAAAGAGTCAGACATGACTTACCAATCAAATAACAACAATAATTAGTGGGAAAAAGAGTGACTGGTTTTAGAAACAGTTTGTTCTTTTGAAAATCAAGCTTAGAAAACAGGAGTTGCATCAAAATGTTCCATAAATGTCATACCCTGGTGTGCTTGGCAAGTTTCATTTTTGTGAAATTGTACACTATGCTGATTTTACTGTACTTCTATGTATTTTTATTGACAATTGGCTAAAAGTTAAAAGGCTCTGTGCAGCAAAGCCAATATTCCATACATACAAGACAAAAACCATTTACTTTGAATCATATCTTATCCTGAGTGGCAGGTATGGATTCCAATTAGACACAGTTTGTATTTTCCACTGGTCTTGATGGCCTTTATTCTTACACAGCCACAGATCACAAAATTTATTTTCCCTGGTAGAATCTACTGTGAGTTAGAACCACCTTGTCTTCCTGAATTCCACTTATAGCAGTGCTTTGTCTTAGGAAATGGAGTTAGAATTGAGTGTGGTTGGAAGAAAAATAAATAGTATGTCTTGATAAACTATAGTGCTTGGCAGAAGTGGTTTCCATTCAGGGCTGATACAAATCAAAATGTGAGCCTTTATACCTAATTGATGAAAGATTTCTCAGAGCATTCTGAGACTCATTGACTCTCATAAATGAAAATAGGAACTCACTGACTTTGGATTAACGAAAGCAGTTTCATCCATAGGGCAATGGAACTCACAGACTATTCAGGGATGCAATAGTTGCCACCTATCTGCTTTGCTCTTTTAAAAATCCATTATCAGTGAATTTTACTACATTCCTAATAGTACCTTATGATGTAGGTGCATTTTTGGGGTGTGTTTAAAGACAAGCACTTTCAATGGCATACAGCCAACCAGAGCCCACACAGTTTAAGCACTGACTTTGGTTCTCTCAGATGCTTTTTTTATTTACACTAAATTAAATGCTGTTTTGAATTCCTGAATTCTTAATTGCTTTTATTGTTTTTTATTAGTCCATGGTTGGAAACTTATAAAAGCTTTTTTCAATTTTCAAACAGATTACAGACAAGTAAATAATCTGTGTGGAGCCCTCCCCACCATCATCCTTCTCCCAACAGCCTCAAAAAAACAAACAAAATAAAACTAAACAACAAACAACTTACCAGGTAGTTGAATTTTAACTTTGTGTGGAGATAAGATCTAAACAGCGCAGTATCCAGCACCGGAAGTCAGAGAACGCTCTGCTGAAGAAGGAATTTCAGGCTTCGTGGTCACGTGAGCCACGAGGCTACAGCAGCCAGGGGGGTGCGATGGCGGCTGCAGTCACCCGAGGATTTAAGTTGTGCTGCCGCCAAGGCCCCGCAGCTCAGAAACAGGCTTCTCATTTGTTTTAATGTATTTGGAGTTATACATCCCTTCAACGTATTGCCTTGTTCATGTTCCACAAATTTTATTATGTCAAGGCTATGGTTTTTCCAGTGGTCATGTATGGATGTGAGAGTTGGACTGTGAAGAAGGCTGAGCGCCAAAGAATTGATGCTTTTGAACTGTAGTGTTGGAGAAGATTCTTGAGAGTCCCTTGGACTGCAAGGAGATCCAACCAGTCCATTCTGAAAGAGATCAGCCCTGGGATTTCTTTGGAAGGAATGATGCTAAAGCTGAAACTCCAGTACTTTGGCTACCTGATGTGAAGAACTGACTCATTGGAAAAGACTGATGCTGTGAGGGATTGGGGGCAGGAGGAGAAGGGGACAACAAAGGATGAGATGGCTGGATGGCATCACAGACTCGATGGACAGGAGTCTGAGTGAACTCCAGGAGTTGGTGCTGGACAGGGAGGCCTGGCATGCTGCAGTTCATGGGGTTGCAAAGAGTTGGACACGACTGAGTGACTGAACTGAACTGAGACTCCTATTGCAAGCATTCGAGAAGGAAATGGCAACCCACTCCAGTATTCTTGCCTGGAGAATCCCAGAGACTGAGGAATCTGGTGGGCCACTGTCCGTGAGGTCGCACAGAGTCGGACACGACTGAAGTGACTTAGCAGCAATGAAAATTCAGTACTAATTCATAATAGATGTTTTATCCATGAGAAGAAATGCTTTGAATTTATGTTTAGTAAATATATTTATAAAAATGAAAAACAACACGAAAGACCAGTCTTGCTGGCTGTTCTTTATCATTTCAAAGGACAACCTAGATTTTATTTATGAGCACAATTATTGGGTTGGCCATGTCTGACTGTCTTAACTTAGGGTGATATAACTGTTGGGACCTAACAAATGCCATGATAGGCTTCAGGGACTAAGGTAGGCCTCACGGGAAAAGCTGAGTCATTGCCCAGTGAGGTCATCCCTGCAGATGCCAGGACTTGTCCAATCAGCATACTCTCGGTAACCTGGTTTGAGTCTATCAGGACGTAAAAGACATCCCCCAAGGAACCCCGCATGCTCGAAAGACCAGCCAATTAGTAAATACCAGGAAACCCCTGCAGCCAATCCACCCTTGCCAACTCTAAACCCTTGCAGCCAGTAACTCTCTGTCTTTGTTCTAAACCTATGAATACTGCTGTAATTCTGGGCTTGGTGCTCTCGCTCCACTCCACTGCGTTGGATGTGGCAGGAGCCCTAGTTCAAGCTAGAAATAAAACCCCTTCATGCTTTTGCATTGCCGTGGATGTCTTATTCTCTCAGTTTTGGGGACTCGGACTCTGGACATAACAATAACTTGCTGATTTTTGCCTGCTGATGAGTAGGGAGTAAAATCAAGGTAAGGCAGATGTGGAGCAGGGTTGGAGGAGCCTGGCTATGACACAGAGATGATTCATTCTCCACTAGTTGAGCCCAGAAGTCCAACAAAATTTAAACCATTAGTGGCTTTATCAAAGGGTGTTGGTACTTGTTTGAGCAGATGCTCAGGGAGGAGAAAGCCAAGTCAAGGTGAAGAAAAGAACAGAAATGAAGTTCACCTTTGGGAAAGACAAATTGGAATGACTTAACTGAAAACAAAACAAAACCCCACTCCTCTTCCCTTATTCAACTGTCTGGAGGTCAAGGATGGACTTTTATTTAGTGGGATGCTGCAGTGATCAGCAGGAGCTACCTGCATTTTAGACAGATAGGGAAACACTCTGTTCCAACTGTGTTTTCTTAAACTCTGTATTTGATAATTGGACATCCATTCATCACAGGAACAGTTAACTGTATTAGTGATATTTTCCTCTTTTCTGTGTCCCCAGTACCCTGGCATTTGTGCCCTTGCAGACCAGAGAAGAATACCTCTCCCAAGGCTGCCCAGCTTTTAGAAACAGTAAAGGGCTCACCTGAGAAGATGCCTTTCACATGAAAATTAACCAATCCAGAGCCCACACTCCAACCATCTCTTTTCTCAAACACACACCAAGCCAACAGTCCCCTGTGCTAAATCAAGCTAGGGCTGGGTGCCACAAAAACAGGGACAGCTCCTAAGCCTCAGAGCTTGCTGGAATTACTCAAACTAGCCAGTCCTAAGTTTTTTGCTTTGTCCTGCCTTGTCTTTCCCAAAAGTTCAAGAGAGTCTCTGATCTAGACTTTCCTCTCTCTTCTTCTAACTCCTGACCGAATCTGGTGCCTCTCCATACGGCCCTGCATGGTGTGCCATGTCCTCCTGCTGCTGCTACTGCTGCTGCTAAGTCGCTTCAGTCGTGTCCAGCTCTGT
>SJYC01062399.1:0-21548 GCA_006408675.1 Madoqua kirkii
TTGCTGATTTTTGCCTGCTGATGAGTAGGGAGTAAAATCAAGGTAAGGCAGATGTGGAGCAGGGTTGGAGGAGCCTGGCTATGACACAGAGATGATTCATTCTCCACTAGTTGAGCCCAGAAGTCCAACAAAATTTAAACCATTAGTGGCTTTATCAAAGGGTGTTGGTACTTGTTTGAGCAGATGCTCAGGGAGGAGAAAGCCAAGTCAAGGTGAAGAAAAGAACAGAAATGAAGTTCACCTTTGGGAAAGACAAATTGGAATGACTTAACTGAAAACAAAACAAAACCCCACTCCTCTTCCCTTATTCAACTGTCTGGAGGTCAAGGATGGACTTTTATTTAGTGGGATGCTGCAGTGATCAGCAGGAGCTACCTGCATTTTAGACAGATAGGGAAACACTCTGTTCCAACTGTGTTTTCTTAAACTCTGTATTTGATAATTGGACATCCATTCATCACAGGAACAGTTAACTGTATTAGTGATATTTTCCTCTTTTCTGTGTCCCCAGTACCCTGGCATTTGTGCCCTTGCAGACCAGAGAAGAATACCTCTCCCAAGGCTGCCCAGCTTTTAGAAACAGTAAAGGGCTCACCTGAGAAGATGCCTTTCACATGAAAATTAACCAATCCAGAGCCCACACTCCAACCATCTCTTTTCTCAAACACACACCAAGCCAACAGTCCCCTGTGCTAAATCAAGCTAGGGCTGGGTGCCACAAAAACAGGGACAGCTCCTAAGCCTCAGAGCTTGCTGGAATTACTCAAACTAGCCAGTCCTAAGTTTTTTGCTTTGTCCTGCCTTGTCTTTCCCAAAAGTTCAAGAGAGTCTCTGATCTAGACTTTCCTCTCTCTTCTTCTAACTCCTGACCGAATCTGGTGCCTCTCCATACGGCCCTGCATGGTGTGCCATGTCCTCCTGCTGCTGCTACTGCTGCTGCTAAGTCGCTTCAGTCGTGTCCAGCTCTGTGCGACCCCATAGATGGCAGCTCACCAGGCTCCCCCGTCCCTAGGGTCCTCCAGGCAAGAACACTGGAGTGGGTTGCCATTGCCTTCTCTGTCCCCCCTTCTAAGTAAATGTAAATAATAAAATTATTCTAGTGATGTTAGCCTCTCCATGTTCTCACTCAGTCACATCCATAAATGAAAATCCTGTGGGAAAACTTTGGGACACACAACCTTATTAGTGTTGTGAGTGGGTAGGGAGCAAGGGCTCTTCTCTTAGACTATATTTTCTGGTGTTTAAGATTTCAGAGGCTTTCCACTGAACGAACCAAACTTTTATGCCATCACCTTGGGATGTTATGGCCGTTTGGGACAGGCAGAGATGAAGAAATGGCTAAATCATGTCATTGTCCAGCAATAGTCTCAGTTCAGCCAATATAGACAGAGAGAATTTGGAGAGAATTTAATCAGAAGATCTATTTTAGGAATGTCTTACCCTTTTTCAAAGTCCAAGTTTTCTGTTTGTTGGCTGAACACTTGATTTCAATTTCATGGCTCAGCCTATCAACATATATTTGCCAAACACCCTGCTATGTGCTATGGAGGCTAAAAACAGAAACAAAGCATCGTTTTTACTTTTAAAAGGCACACAGTCTGACTAAAAGCAATATCATTTGTTTTAGTCTGGGTTTCCTAGAAGTAGAGGCAAAAATGAGGTTAGATGTGCAAGAAATTTACTGAATGACAGGTCTTGGGAGACACACGAGTCTCTTGCATTTTTGCAGGTCTTGTGAGGACACACTGACTGCCCTTGTTCCAGACCATCATTCCAAGGGTGTTAGTACCGTGGGAATGAGAGACAGCTTTTTCTTCCAGAGCATAGGACAGCTGCTTACTGTCCAATGTTGTAAAGAAAATGTCTCTCTTCAAGGTGAAATTCAGGCAGACAATTGTTCAATTGCTCAGCTGTGTCCAACTCTTTGTGACCCCATGGACTGAAGCATGCCAGGGTTCCCTGTCCTTCACTGTCTCCTGGAGTTTGCTCAAACTCATGTCCATTAAGTCGATGATGCCATCCCACCGTCTCATCCTCTGCTTATTATAAAAGATTCAAGTTTTCTAAGCTTGCAGAATCTTTCCATAAAAAATCTTCAAAAACAGAAAACAAAAATGAAAACTCCTTCCTTCCCTTATTGTATTTAGGATTGTCACTTGACCCTCTTAATATTATTCTGTCGGGTTTGGGGTTTGGATAAGTTGGATAAAGGCTGATATTCTCACTAGTGCCATAGCTGTGAGCAAGATACTCTCCTTTGTCTTTGACTCAAGAATATCTTGTCTTCTGCCAGCATCCATGAAATGTTGGCAGGCAAATTTACTAGCTTGTAAGCAGGGATAAAAATCCAAGAACTTTCAAAATTCTTCACAGAATGCCTGGGAAAATGAAGAGAAAGCAGGATAGCCCAGTACAGCAGTCAAACCATTGTGCAGTTCTGGACCCTTAGAGGGAAGGAAAGAAGGTTAGGTGGAAAAATCTTGGACAGTATGCAGTTGTAAGGAAGTCTTGACAAGGCTGATGGGGAGTTCTCCAGCCAGTCTCACTCTTCAGAGATGTTTCACATCTCATACGAATGAAAGGCCTGCTTTAGCATCTCTGCGCTACTCAGTCTTCTTCTGGAAACAGCCCATGGGAAGCATGGTTGTGAATGAGAAATGCTGGTGGATCCAGAAAATTAGCAGCTGGGGACATCAGTTAAGTATCTTCCTTATATAGTAGATCTGAGGGACCTAGACTCATAGCTACCACATCAATGAACAGTCCTGTAGTTCCCAAACTTCTTTATTTTAAAAAGCAAGGTCAGACACACTACAATTTAAACCTTTAGAGGCAAGGGATGTTTACAGGTTAGGCTGAAGATTGTGTTGGACAGAACTCTCGGTAATGAGCATCTGAAACCCAACTCAAGCACAACAGACAAACAAAACCAAAAAGAGTTCATGGCTTTGTGTAACTGAAGAGTCAAAAGTGGTGGTGGAGTCTCCAGGGACAGCTGGACTAGAAGATCAGATGATCGCTCTTGTCTGTCTTGAGCTCTGTTTCCATCAGTGTTGGCTTTTTCTTGGGCAAGATTTCCATAAGGAATTTTATTGGTTTTGCAGATATTAATATCAAAGGAGAGAGACACTCTTTCTCTGATAGTGCCAGCAAAAGCCCTTGGGTTGACACTCATTGGCCCAGGTTGGATCAAATTTCTTGTCACAAGCAATTGCTTTACTTGAGAGATAGTGCTCTTTGATTGGTTGACCTGGGCCAAGTGCTCAACCTTATGCCAGGAGATGTGAGTTGAAATGAGTTGAATAAAATCATTAACAGCCCAGCCTAGTGGAAGAGCATTGGTTGCTAAACAGGAAGAAGCTGAGTAACTAAAGGTGTTCACCAGGACAACATTTTTTCTTCTCAAAGCTTTGGAGCTGGTGATGGACTATTGAGGCAAATTGACTGTGGTTGAAGAATCTGAGAAGTTTGGCACCAGTGGAAATTACAGGAGTTAAGAGAAAGGTTAATGTAGAAAGCAGATTAAAATCAACAGTACAGCACTGGGATTTGGGACCTTCTCAGGCCAGAAAGGGCTTCTGTAATAGCTCAGTTAGTAAAGAATCTGCCTGCAATGCAGGAGACCTGGGTTTGATTCCTGGGTTGAAAGGGTCCCCTGGAGAAGGAAATGGCAACTCACTCCAGTATTCTTGCCCGGAGAATCCCATGGACAGAGCAGCCCGACAAACTACAGTCCATGGGGTCGCAAGAGTCAGACATAACTCAGGGACTAAACCACCAACACTACCAGGCAGAAGAAGGCAGAGAGCCTAAGAACTGATGTTTTCGAACTGTGGTGCTGGAGAAGACTCTTGAGAGCCCCTTGAACAACAAGGAGATCAAACCAGTTAATCCTGATATTCATTGGAAGGACTGATGCTGAAGCTGAAGCTCCAATACTTTGGCTACCTGAGGTGAAGAGTTGACTTATTGGAAAAACCCTGATGCTTGGAAAAATTGAGGGGAAGGAGGACAACAGATGAGATGGTTGGATTATATCAGTGACTCAATGGACATGAGTTTGAGCAAACTCAGGGATGTAGTGATGGACAGAGAAGCCTGGCGTGCTGCAATTCATGGGGTCAGAGTCGAACATGACTTAGTGACTCAACAACAACAGGCAGCACCTGCAGGCTGCATATCAATGCTTTTTACATTGTTTTACTCTTTGTAATATCATTTTGGACACTAAAAGATATCTTCAGATGACATGGCCCTTAAGAATCAAACTCATACTGAAACATGGAAGCAGAATTAGATAGGAACACTTTTAGAAAATTCAGATACAGAAGAGATACCTTAAATTTAGCTTTTTTGGGGGAAAAGAAAATATTTAAAAATTCATCTTTTAGAATATTTGATGTAATGAGTAAGTTTGGATCTAGGAATTCTGTCTTCAAGTGAGATTACCATTTTTGGGCCCCAAGTGTGCTTGTCTTATTTCTTACCTTTTTGAAGTTCAGTATATGAGCAGACAAATCTGATGAATATAGCTCTGTGGTGTGCATTTTGCAAAGTATTTTCTTAGACCTAATGGTTGCATTATTTCTTTTCTAACTCATTTGCAAAGGCAACCATAGAACTACATAAGACTCAGAGTTAGAATACCTGGGTTCTGGGTCACTGTTCACTATGTTCTTAGAAAAGCTCTTTAGCTTCTTGATGAAAAATGGGTAGGATAATGCATTTCTTAAAAAATTGTTAAGCCAATCAATTGAGCCAATACTCTAGATGTAAAAGAAAAGCCTTATTATAACTTAAGTCTCAGGGGTGGAAAATTCATCCCTGAGTGTCTTAAAGAGCTTATCTCACCAACAACAAAGGTAAAGATACAATGGAATCATCTTATTTTGTTCCTTTTAAATCATAGCATGTAAGATGGAAACTTTTTTGCCTACACCCAGAATGACTTCTGCCGTTCAGTTTGCTTTAAAACATCTGGGTTTTCATAATTCATAACTCAAGCAAACCTGCAGATTCTCACGATGAAGGAAGCCATTCATTTTTTAAAAGCCTTTATTGAATTTGCTACAATATTGTTTTTGTTTTATGTTTTGTTTTTTTTGGCCACAACGCATGTGGGATTTTAGTTCCCTGAATGGGGATTGAACCTGCCTCCTCTGCATTGGAGGGTAAGGTCTTAACCACTTGACCACAATCATCAGTCTCTAATTTATTTCCTTGAGAAAGAGCTAATCTCACCAACAACTCGTTAGTGGTTTGAAAGTGAAAGTGTTAGTTCTTCAGTCATGTCAGACTCTTTGCTACCCCATGGACTGAAGCCCGCTTGGCTCCTATATCCGTGGAATTCTCCAGGCAAAAAATACTGGAATGGATAGCTAATCCCTTATCCAGGGAATCTTCCTGGGATCAAAAAAGGGTCTCCTGCATTGCAGAAGGATTCTTCACCATCTGAGCCACCAGGAAAGATGAGTGTCTTAACACAGGGCAATCTGAACAGTGAAGGTTTGCACTGTAGAGGAATCAAGCTAATAAAACCTTTTCAGAATTTCTATCATTTCAGCTGATCTTGTTAGAGTTCAAAGATGTCAAAGATCTCACTAGATTTCAAATGTCTTTGACTATCTTCAGTTCTTCTCACCAGTCTGCTCTTGGGGTGCTGCATTCCCTGTGATCTTTCCAGAAGATAAAACCAAAAGGAAATGACATTTTTTATATATTACCACTTGGTTCTCAATTTGTTGTTTGATCAAGATTTCCCAAGATTCAGTCTGAAAGAAAATATGAGATAATGTTACCAGAGGCTGCAGAGATTAGAAAGAAAAGTAGCTAAAGCTGAAGCAAAGAAGATTCACATCGAGTATCCAGGAAGAAATGACGAAACTTGAAACCCACCCGAATCCTTTCTTTCTAATCTGTCTCCAAGAGGCAAAAACATCTGGTGAGTCACGTCAAAGATTCAATCAATCATCCTCATATTTGGTTTTATGTTGCCAGACATCTGGATTGACTGTATTTTTCTTTTCTTTAATTAAATCAATAGGTGGTTTTGGCTTCCTCCTAAATCAGCTTTAGTTTAAATAATACACGTCATCATCTCATTTGCACTTTGACATACTTGTGATCCTGTTGTTTTTGCTTTAACTCCTAGTAATTTGGTGATTGATTTAAAATAGTTTTGAATATTGCACTATGCATTTGCACATTAATATAAATATTAATAAACATGTCAGAGAAACAGAACGACTTGACTGCTTTTTTCTAAAAGGAACTATAGATGTTACCTTCAATGAGTGGACATTGAGAAAGTTGAACAGTGCTAAATAATTATAGGGCTTGTTCTTAGCAGAGATCAAAATGGCCACTTTGATGTAAAGACAGCTGACACTGACAATCATTTTAACTGTGTGTAACAGGAACACATGATTTATATAATTTACACATTCCTAAGTTTTTTCAGTTCATAGGAATGTGGTCTGGTTTTATATTATTTTCAGATACCCTTTGCATTCTTATCTGGAAAAGCTTCTGGGCAAGCTGATGACAGGAGGAGATTTAAAAAAAAATAAAGATGAAAAGGAACCGTGAACACATACTGGTTTAATGAAATACTATATATTCTAGGAGAGAAATCAAACCTCAAAATAGACAAAACAAAATTTATCGCTCTAAATATATGACAGAAAACAAGCAAAGAATTCTGGAATAACATTTCATACCTCACTCTTTTATGGTGTTTTCGTGGAGTTTGCCTAGCACACAAAGTCAAAAATAGACCTACTTTCTCACTAAGGGATTCTATTCTTTGTTTTTAACAAAATAAAAGATCAGCAGAGGAAAAAGTGCCTTCCTGATGCAACTGTAGTTAATTTAAAAAGACAAATGGATTGTGATTTTAGGATTCTTGTTGTAATCATTGAGCCAAATAAGCTATTTTATAAGGATATTTTGACACATATAAATACAACACCTGAAAGTTTTCACTAGAATTAGGCACAGCTCCATTCCTATAGAAACTCTTCCAATCTACCTTAAGTGAGGTTGTTTGTTAAAAATTAAAGTCCACTTTAATCAGTCTAAACTAATCACATGGACCACAGCCTTGTCTAACTCAATGAAACCATGAGCCATATCGTGTAGGGCCACCCAAGATGGATGGGTCATGGGGGAGAGTTCTGACAAAATGTACTCCACTGGAGAAGGTAATTGTGCACCACTTCAGTATTCTTGCCTTGAGAACTCCATGAACAGTATGAAAAGGCAAAAAGATAAGACAATGAAAGATGAACTTCCCAGGTCGATAGGTACCCAATATGCTACTGGAGATCAGTGGAGAAATAACTCCAGAAAGAATGAAAAGATGGAGCCAAAGCAAAAACAATACCCAGTTGCAGGTCTGACTGGTGATGAAAGTAAAGGCTGATGCTATAAAGAGCAATATTGCATGGGAACCCTAGAATGTCAGGTCCATGAATCAAGACAAATTGAAAATGGTCAAACAGGAGATGGCAAGAGTGAACACTGACATTTTAGGAATCAGTGAACTAAAATGGTCTGCAATGGGTGAATTAAACTCAGATGACCATTATATCTACTACTGTGGGCAAGAATCCCTTAGAAGAAATGGAGTAGCCATCAGAATCAACAAAAGATTCTGAAGTGCGGTACTTGGATGCATGATCAATACAAAGAGATAAAGGAAAATAACAGAATGGGAAAGACTAGAGATCTCTTCAAGAAAATTAGAGATACAAGGGAAAGTTTTATGCAAAGATGGGCATAAAAAAAGACAGGAATGGTATGTACCTAACAGAAGCAGAAGATATTAAGAAGAGGTGGCAAGAATACACAGAAGAACTATACAAAAAAGAACTTCATGACCCAGATAACCATGACGGTATGATCACTTACCTAGAGCTAGACATCCTGGAATGTAAAGTCAAGTTGGTCTAGGCAGTATGACTATGAACAAAGCTAGTGAAGATGATGGGATTCCAGTTGAGCTCTTTGAAATCCTAAAAGATGATGCTATTAAAGTGGTGCACTCAATACACCAGCAAATTTGGAAAACTCAACAGTGGCCACAGGACTGGAAAAGGTCAGTGTTCATTCCAATCCTAAAGAAAGGCAATGCCAAAGAATGTTCAAATTACCACACAGTTGGACTCATCTCACACACTAGGAAAGTAATGTTCAAAATTCTCCAAACCAGGCTTCAACAGTACATGAACCATGAACTTCCAGATGTTGAAGCTGGATTTAGAAAAGGCAGAGGAACCAGATATCAAATTGCCAGCATCCACTGGATCATCAAAGAAGCAAGAGCATTCCAGAAAAACATTTACTGCGTTATTGACTATCCCAAAGCCTTTGACTGTGTGGATCACAATAAACTGTGGAAACTTCTGAAAGAGATGGGAATACTTGACCACCTGACCTGCCTCCTGAGAAATCTGGATGCAGGTCAAGAAGCAGTAGTTAAAGATGGATATGGAAGAACAGACTGGTTCCAAATCAGGAAAGGAGTACGTCAAGGCTGTATATTGTCACCCTGCTTATTTAACTTATATACAGTACATCATGCGAAATGCCAGGCTGGATGAAGCACAATCTGGAAGCAAGATTGCCAGGAGAAATATCAATATCCTCAGATATGGAGATGACACCACACTTATGGCAGAAAGCAAAGAACTAAAGAGCCTCTTAATGAAAGTGAAAGAAGAGAGTGAAAAAATTGGCTTAAAACTCAACATTCAGAAAAGCAAGATCATGGTATCTGGTCCCATCACTTCATGGGAAATAGATAGGGAAAACAATGGAAACAGTGAGAGACCTTATTTTTTTTTAGGCTCCAAAATCACTGCACATGTTGAGTGCAGCTATGACATTAAAGGATGCTTGCTCTTGGAAGAAAAGCTATGCCCAACCTAGCCAGCATACTACAAAGTAGACATTACTTTCCCAACAAATGCCCATCTAGTCAAAGCTATCGTTTTTGCAGTAGTCAAGTATGGATGTGAGAGTTGGACTATAAAGAGAGCTGAGTGCCAAAGAATTGTTGCTTTTGACCTGTGGTATCGGAGAGACTCTTGAGAGTCCCTTGGACTGCAAGGAGATCCAACCAGTCAATTGTAAAAGAAATGAATCCTGAATATTCATTGGAAGGACTGATGCTGAAGCTGAAGCCCCAATACTTTGGTCACCTGATGCATAGAACTGACTCATTGGAAAAGACTCTGATGCTGGGCAAGATTGAAGGCGGGAGAAGTGGACGACAGAGGATGAGATGATTGGATGGCATCAACAACTCGATGGACGTGAATTTGAGTAAGCTCCAGGAGTTGGTGATGGACAGGGAAGCCTGATCTGCTTCAGTTCATGGGGTCACAAAGAGTCAGACATGACTGAGCAACTGAACTAAACTGAACTGAAAGTCTACTTTGATGCTCCTCTGTCAGATATGGATATTTCTTTATACTATTTCTGGAGTTAATTTTAGTGTTTTGAGCAGATTGGTGAGGACTCCCCACTGATGCTGTGTTGGTATTGGAAGGTGCCAGCATTCACGTGCACTTCACACACGTAGTCTCTTAGCTAATGACGAGCTTCTCTGGTGGCTCAAGTTCTATTATTAACTGAGGCCAAAACTGAAGCTCAGAGGAGTTAAAAGCAACTGGCTCAGAAGTGAACAATTCAATTTTTGGATTAACAACATTTATTACAAAAATATGGTTATATGTACACATATATATATTCATTGCAAACATTTTTGAAAAAATAGGAAATTTAATAAAAAAGAAAAAAATATTACTCAAAATGCCATTTCTCTTGAATAATGACTATTAATTTTTTCATGGGCTTATAAGTACCTATGTATACAAAAATATCTAAATAAATGCCTCCACATTGAAAACCATAGATTCATACTAAGCACACCATTTTGTAATTTTTCTGTTTGTAAGCATAGCTGGCAACTTATCCCATATCATGTAATTTTTTTCTATCGCAGAGATCAATATACTGTTTCTGTAAAGGGCCAGATGGTAAGTATTTTGTGATTTACAGGCAATAATGTCTTTGTCCCAGTCACTTAACTCTGAGAAAGCAGTCACACACAGTGTACAAATGCGTAAGCACAATGTGTTCCAACATGTTTTGTAAGTAAAACTTTACCTACAAAAACAAGCAGTGCATCAGATTTAGCGTGTAGATCATAGTTTGCTGATCCTCACTCTACAGAATCAGTGTTTTATAATGATACCAATAGTACTTTATCTACCACACATCTGTATTACTATTTACTTTTAAGTATTTATTTTGTGTCTGTCACAAAATGATCATAATATTGTGATGAAAATTATTATAATTAAAAATTGGTATGGACATTCTAGGTTTTCCTCAGATACTTCACAGGAAAAATTTCTTAGTGCCTTGGAAAGTCTTTCTATAAAGTGCTTGATATGTATTGCATTTGTGTTGCACTAAACTATTGTCTATTAGGTTATAATTTCTATTCTTCCCAGTGCTATAAAAGAGGGTCTCTTTATCCATATATGCTTGTGACAAAAGTGTACTATGGTTGAAAAAATTTTTTGCCAATTTTGTAGGAAAAAATGATATCTGCATTTTTGAATTTTCTTTATGATTGAACATTGTTAATTATATTTTCTTTTTTTCCATGCTTAATAATTAATCATAAATCTATTTTCTTCAGGTCAACTTAGTTTTATAAATAATAGAAACATGCTAATTTCATTTTAGCATATTCAATGACATATCCATAGTTAAGATTAACATATCAAGTGTTGGATTAATACATAAGCACTGTTGAAACAGTCCCTGTAAGTCCTTGTTTGTCTACTGTAATTATAAAATCAACTGTATTTCTTTTCTAATCTTGCTTCCTTTGACTTTTGCCATAAATACAATTATATTTTTCTGCCTTCTTTTTCCCCTCTCCCTGGGCTCTCCCCATGGAAAGTACACTTTATCTGACTTAGTGGAAGGCACAGTTCTGACATCCTTTTCAGTTCAGTTCAGTTCAGTTTAGTCGCTCAGTCGTGGCTGACTGTTTGTGATCCCATAAATTGCAGCACGCCAGGCCTCCCTGTCCATCACTAACTCTCGGAGTTCACTCAGACTCATGTCCATCGAGTCGGTGATGCCATCCAGCCACTTCATCCTCTGTCATCCCCTTCCCCTTTTGCCCCAATCCCTCCCAGAATCAGCGTCTTTTCCAGTGAGTCAACTCTTCGCGTGAGGTGGCCAAAGTACTGGAGTTTCAGCTTTAGCATTCTTCCTTCCAAAGAAATCCCAGGGCTGATCTCCTTCAGAATGGACTGGTTGGATCTCCTTGCAGTCCAAGGGACTCTCAAGAGTCTTCTCCAACACCACAGTTCAAAAGCATCAATTCTTTGGCGCTCAGCCTTCTTCACAGTCCAACTCTCACATCCATACATGACCACTGGATAAACCATAGCCTTGACTAGATGGATCTTTGTTGGCAAAGTACTGTCTCTGCCTTTGAATATGCTATCTAGGTTGGTCATAACTTTTCTTCCAAGGAGTAAGTGTCTTCTAATTTCATGGCTGCAGTCACCATCTGCAGTGATTTTGGAGCCCCCCAAAATAAAGTCTGACACTGTTTCCACTGTTTGCCCATCTATTTCCCATGAAGTGATGGGACCAGATGCCATGATCTTCGTTTTCTGAATGTTGAGCTTTAAGCCAACATTTTTACTCTCCTCTTTCACCTTCATCAAGAGGCCCTTTAGCTCCTCTTCACTTTCTGCCATAAGGGTGGTGTCATCTGCATATCTGAGGTGATTGATATTTCTCCCAGCAATCTTGATTCCAGCTTGTGTTTCTTCTAGCCCAGCGTTTCTCATGATGTATTCTGCATATAAGTTAAATAAGGAGAGTGACAATATTCAGCCTTGACGTACTCCTTTTCCTATTTAGAACCAGTGTGTTGTTCCATGTCCAGTTCTTTTACCCTGGCTTTATTCTGTGGTGGAATAAATGTGTTCAAGGTCACAGGCATGTGTCCCCCCACAAAGAAAGAAAATGGATGTCTAAGTCCTAATCCCCCTTCCACCTGTAAATTTGACCTTATTTGGAAATAGGGTCTTTGCAGATACAATGAAGTTAAGATGAGGTCATTAGTTTGGACTCTAATCCAATATGATGAATGTTTTTATAAGAAGCTGTCTCTATCAAGACAGAGGGAAAATGGCCACGTGAAGACGGTGGCAGAGATTGAGTTACACAGCCACAAGCCAAGGAACACCAGGGCTACTAGAAGGTGGAAGAGACAAGGAAGAATCCTCCCTAATACGCTTAGGAGGGAGCACAGCCCTGACAACAACTTGATTTCAGACTTCTTGCCTCCAGAGCTGTGTCAGAACATGTTATCTTTGTGTTAAGCCACCTCGTTTGTACTGCTTTGTTATGGTAGTGTTAGAAAATGGATACAGGCATGAATAGTGACCAGTTCTTTTGGAGCAAGACTATTCAGGGGTTCTGCCCACTCTTTTCTCCTTCAAGTGGAGCAAACTCTTTTTCCTTGATGGTTGATGTGCCTGTGACTGATTGGTTGTTTATTTCAAGGAAAAACACCCTCAGGTGCAGACCTTTATCTCCAGTCTAGCCATGTGTTAGTTGCTCAATCATGTCCAACTCTTTGAGATCCCCTGTGCTATAGCCCTCCAGGCTCCTCTGTCCATGGAATTCTCCAGGCAAGAATATTGGAGTGGGTTGCCATTCCTTTCTCCAGGGCATCTTCCCAACCCAGGGTTTGAACCCAGGTCTCTTGCTTTGCAGGTGGATTCTTTACTGTCTGAGCCACCAGGGATTCCAGTCTAGCCATGCCATCATTAAAGCTGATATTTTGATCTCCTATACCTGTTCCTCTGGCAATCTGCACAGGTAGTACATACACCTGGAAGTCTAAAGAAAGATAAGTGGTAACTGATATTTTGGTGACCAACAACATATAACCTGAATATGCCCAACACCTTGCTTTGGCTGTGGTGGCCAGTGTACGAATAGGCAGGTACAATATAGCTTAGGTTTCAGCAGTCTTGACTTTAGGGCTCTCTCATTGCTGTTGATCCAAGAAGGCGTGTTGTGGTCACATCTGATATCACAGGTATTTAACCACTGAAAGGGGAGATTTTTAATTCTAGTTAAGTCTTCTAGTTAACATTTTGTACAGGCTTTTGGGGGCACTGGTGGAGAGAATGATTTGTTTCCCTTTATCTTTACATTTTTCCAGCTAAGATTTTAAATGGCACAGGCAGGTAATTTTCCCATGGGCCTCAGAGAATGAATACATGAGGGCTGAACCTCCTAGTTAGTATTATCATGAGATGGTAGCACTTAGTGGGCTGCCCCAAATCTATTCCTTCCTGTCCTACTTTGAATTACTTTGAGGAATGAGGAAGATGTGGAAGGGTCAATCTCGTGAATTCATGAGAGAATCAAGGAGAATGAAAGTCCTTATTACACACCAGATACATCATTTTCTTGGACAGAGGGGAAAAAAGAACTCAGGGTTTATTATTAGAAACTTGAAGGTTGGAAGGAAATTTGAAAGGCTTTTCCCTGGAACACCAATTTTAGAGAAACTGAACCAGGAAAGTTGGGTGAATGAGACTGATGCATGTAACATGCTGCTACTGCTAAGATGCTTCAGTTGAGTCCGACTCTGTGTGACCCCATAGACGGCAGCCCACCAGGCTCCTCCGTCCCTGGGATTCTCCAGGCAAGAACACTGGAGTGGGTTGCCATTTCCTTCTCCAGTATATAACATGAGTTCATCTTAATTTTGATTTATTTTTTTTCAGCTGCACTACATGGCATGTGACATCTTAGTTCCCCAGCCAGGGATCAAATCCACATCCCCTGCACTGGAAGCATGGAGTCTTAACCTCTGGACCAGGCAGTCTCAAACATGCTTTCATCTTACTGTCAAAACATGAGCAGAAGGAGAGAAGAAGTAAAGGAGGGCAAATGGATTTCAGAGAGCAGGTGAGAGGTTTTTTTATTAGAAACATTAGAATCTTAATGATCAGTAAAAAGGAGCTAAGTGTGGACCTAGCTGTTTATAAAGGTGGAACCAGAGGACTCAGTGATGAGGTTGAAGGTGGTGAGGAGGACACGAAAGAGACATAGGGGGCCTTCAGCATGACAGAGAGGTGGGGTCAGACCAGCACACCAAGTACTGGTCCATGGCCTGTTAGGAACTGGGCCGCACTGCACGAGGTGAGTGACAGGGAAGTGAGTGAAGCTTCATCTGTATTCTAAGATGGAAGAGGCAGGCCCTGGGCTCTGCTGTCACAGGGTCCAGCAACAGACAGATGCCCAAGGTTGAGGGCAAGAACCGAGCAACAGCCTCGGCGAGGGGCTGTGGGGGCCAGCCGCTCTGCTGCAAGACCCAGAGGCTCACAGAGGCCGCTGTGTGGAGTCAAGGGCTCCACCCCTTCCATTCTGACACAAGGTTCTCTGCCTCCACCATGTGTATCCAAAAGAGGGACTGGGTCTGGGAAACCAAGCATTTATCTCATTTATATTACTTTAAACTAGGTTAGGAGAAGGAAATTACAACCCACTCCAGCATTGTTGCCTGGAGAATCCCATGGACAGAGAAACCTCAGATTTCCTAAAGGAAATCAACCCTGAATATTCACTGGAAGGACTGATACTGAAATTGAAGCCCCAATACTTTGGCCACTTGATGTGAAGAGCCAACTCACTGGAGAAGTCCCTGATGTTGGGAAAGATTGAGGGCAGGAGAAGGGAATGACAGAAGATGAGATGGTTGGATAGCATCACTGACTCAATGAATATGAACTTGAGCAAACTCTGGGAGATAGCAGAGGATAGGGAAGCCTGGTGTGCTGCAGTCCATGGGGTCGCAAAGAATCAAACATGACTTAGTGATTGAACAGCAACAACCCATCAACTAGAATGTTATAAATGATCGGATTATAAATCAGATTATAGTTCTTAGAGAAAAATAGAGCACATTTCCTTCTTGAACATTTGGGCACTATGTAAGATAATTGAGTCCCCTACTGTTCATGCGAGCTAAGTCACTTCAGTCGACACTATGGACTGTGGCCCGCCAGGCTCCTCTGACCGTGGGCTTCTCCAAGCAAGAATACTGGAGTGGATTTCTATGTCCTCCTCCAGGGGATCTTCCCAAACTAAGGACTGAACCTGCATCTCTTATGTCTCCTGCATTGACAGGAGGGTTCTTTACCACTAGCACCGCCTGGGAAGCCCTCCTTAGTGTACAGAGGTTTCATTATGCAAAATCTGGCTCTCAAGGATATGCTATTTTTAATAGTCTCTAGTAAGAAGTGCGGAGAAGGCGATGGCACCCCACTCCAGTACTCTTGCCTGGAAAATCTCATGGATGGAGGAGCCTGGTGTGCTGCTGTGTATGGGGTTGCACAGAGTTGGACATGACTGAAGCAACTTAGCAGCAGCAGCAGCAGTAAGACATGAGCCTTCTTGTCTGCTGGGTCCTATGCTGTATCCTAATACCAGAAACTCTTCATGGCTACCCTTCACATCTGGAGTCTTCCAGAATGCTCCTTGCTTATTGGTACATTCTAGAAAAACACACACACACACACACACACACACACACACACACACACACAACAGGAAAGACAAGGTGCCAGGGACATACTGTTAGGCTGTCATCTCCACCAAGTCATCCTTTTGTCCAGCCTTGGAAAGCCTTTTAATGAGGCCCAGGAATGAGACAGACTCAGTAATGTGCTGTAGACCAGGGGTTCCCAATACCTGGGCCATGGACCAGTACATGGACCGCACAGCAAGAGGTGAGTTACAAGCAAGCAAGTGAAGCTTCGCCTGTATTTATAGCCACACCTCATTGCTCACATTACCACCTGAACTCCTCCTCCTTTCAGATCAGCTGCAACATAATAAACTCTATGTACTTGAATCATTCTAAAACTGCCTCTCCCACCGTCTGTGAAAAATCTGTCTTCCATGAAACCGGTTCTTGGTGTCAAAAATGTTAGGGACCGCTGCTGTAGGTTCATGGATTTAACTCATGACCAGCCAGAAATCAGACTGAGGCTGTTGATTCCTTGTCCATTTATTCCTTCTTTCAATAAATATGTCCTGGCCAGGCTAAGCACTGACATTACAATTGAGAAAGAGACATTGTAACACATTTGCCCTCATGGAGCTTATAGTCTAGGTGGTAACAAGCAGCGTGAAAGGTAGAGAGAGGTGGTGAACTAAACTGATATTTTTCCACACCAAATCTGCTATAGAAGTTGAACCTGGGAGAACAGAGCTTTGCAAAATAAGGAAAGCAAAATAATGCATCTGAGTTGATGCTACAGGAGACTGGTGTGTTCTGAACATCTTTAGTGAACAGATATCATGAGGATCAGAGAAAGACACCGACAACCATGACCTTAGCCAGTTATCTCTGTATCTTCCCTGGTGGTTCAGTGGTAAAGAATCCACTTGCCAGGCAGGAAACACAGGTTCAATCCCTGGCTCAGGAAGATCCCCTGGAGAAGGAAATGTCAACCCACTGCAGTATTCCTGCCTGGGGAATCCCATGGAGGGGAGCCTGGCAGGCTATAGTCCATGCTGCTGCTGCTGCTGCTGATGCTAAGTTGCTTCAGTCGTGCCCGACTCATCGCAACGCCATAGATGGCAGCCCACCAGGCTCCTCCGTCCCTAGGATTCTCCAGGCAAGAACACTGGAGTGGGTTGCCATTTCCTTCACTCCAATAAAAGTGAAAAGTGAAAGTAGTGTCACTCAGTCGTGTCTGACTCCCAGTGACCCCATGGACTGCAGCCTATCAGGCTCCTCCGTCCATGGGATTTTCCAGGCAAGAGTACCAGAGTGGGGTGTCATTGCCTTCTCCATGGGGTCACAACAAGTCCGTTGGACACAGCTGAGCAACCAGATAGCAAACAGCTGACCTAATGGGAGAATTTCTTAAAGAGCTACTTTATAGCAATAAGAGTAAATTGAGGAAAGAGTGGCATAGAATCACAGAAACTTTTGCTGCATTTGAAAAACAAGGACTTTTCTGTTACTAGTTGGTGATGTCCTCTTTCAAAACTAAAGGAAAAAATCACATTCCTACACATCAGGGAAATGAAGCTCAGCTCGAGTATATTCAATATTCATGCAGGAAATGAGCACAGCATGTGGAACCCAAACTTGCCTTTGTCTTATTTTCCAGCCATTTGCTATTTTCCATACTTGGCCACCCAGTCTCTGTGACTTTGAGGCCCACCCAGGGGATCTTGGTGTCAGCAAGGGAAGGATGAAACTGCATTTAGGCGTAAACATGAAAATTTGTGTTAAATGTGTTGAAGCACAGCTAATGAGATTCCAGGCATTTCTCTGTAATATGCAGTGGAATTTGTAACAATATGCTTATAAAAAACTCTGCTACTGGGACTACTGGGCTTTCATTATAAATAAAAAAATAAAATTAATTATAAAGATACTATGAAAAAATGTGGTAATGACACAGATTATGTTCTCTAGAAGAAATGAAGGAGCTTTGATTTCTGGTCATCTGAATGCAGTTTTCCAACTTAGTCTACAGAGCAAGGAAAAAAATTGGCATCCCAACTTGTGCTAAAGTCTAGTGGTGCCCTCTTCATCAAGGTATTCATATTTTGAGTGCAAGAGCAGTCACACATTGTTTACAGAGATAAATATTTTGTATCTGACCAATGATTGTTTCATTCAAATATATTACTCCCTTAATTTTTAAGTAAAAAAAAATATAACCTATTAATGTGCTTGCTGTGGCTCAGTGGTAAAGAACCCACCTGTCAATACAGGAGACATGGATTTGATCCCTAGGTTGAGAAGATTCCCTGGGGAAGGAAACGACAACCCACTACAGTATTCTTGCCTGGCAAATCCCATGGAGAGTGGAGCCTGGCGGGCTATGGTCCATGGGGTTGCAAAATAGTTGGACACAACTTAGCGACAAAGCACGCACGATGGCAAGACTAACTAAGGCATAATAATCACAAATGTCATCGTTTATTTAGCTCTTCATTGACAATATTCCTCTGTGTCTGTGAAAATATTCAAGTATGTCTGCGGTCCAGTGTGTTTAATAGTAATGATCTATTTGACTCTCAAAAATGTACTGTTTTTCTGGACAACTACATATAAAAGAGTAAAAACAGAACATTTTCTCATGCCATATACAAAACGGACTGAATGGAATGTAAGATCTGAGACTATAAAACTCCTGGAAAAGAAATATATAGTCAGAACACTCCTTGACATAAATTATAGCAATTTTAAAAATCAATCTCCTCTGGTAAAATAACAAAAGCAAAATAAGCAAATGGGGCCTAATTAAGCTTAAAAGGTTTGCACAGCAAAAGAAATCATTGACAGAATGAAAAGACAACCAACTGAACGGAAGAAAATATTTGCAAATGATATGACTGATAAAGAGTAAATAACCAAAATATGTAAACAGCACATATAATTCAATACCACAAAAATAAGCAACTTAACTGAAAAACGGGAAGAGGATCTGAATACATATTTTTCCAAAGAAGATACACAAATGGCCAAAAGGCACAAGAAAAGATGTTCACCATTTCTAAGTATCAGAGAAATGCAAATCCAAACCTCAAGGAGATATCATCTCACTTCCATAGAGTGTTCAGTTCAGTTCAGTTGCTCAGTCGTGTCTGACTCTTTGTGACCCCAAATTTGCAGCACGCCAGGCCTCCCTGTTCATTACCATCTCTCAGAGTTCACTCAGACTCATGTCCATCGAGTCCGTGATGCCATCCAGCCATCTCATCCTCAGTCGTCTTCTTCTCCTCCTGCCCCCAATCCCTCCCAGCATCAGAGTCTTTTCCGATGAGTCAACTTTTCCCATAAGGTGGCCAAAGTATTGGAGTTTCAGCTTTAGCATCATTCCTTCCAAAGAAATCCCGGGTTGATCTTCAGAATGGACTGGTTGGATCTCCTTGCAGTCCAAGGGCCTCTCAAGAGTCTTCTCCAACACCACAGTTCAAAAGCATCAATTCTTCAGCACTCAGCCTTCTTCATAGTCCAACTCTCACATCCATACATGACCACAGGAAAAACCATAGCCTTGACTAGATGGACTTAGTCGGCAAAGTAATGTCTCTGCTTTTGAATATGCTATCTAGGTTGGTCATAACTTTTCTTCCAAGGAGTAAGTGTCTTCTAATTTCATGGCTGCAGTCACCATCTGCAGGGATTTTGGAGCCCCCCAAAATAAAGTCTGACCTTGTTTCCACTGTTTCCCCATCTATTTCCCATGAAGTGATGGGACCGGATGCCATGATCTTCGTTTTCTGAATGTTGAGCTTTAAGCCAACTTTTTCACTATTATCTGGGTCGTGAAGATCTTTTTTGTACAGTTCTTCCATGTATTCTTGCCATCTCTTCTTAATATCTTCTGCTTCTGTTAGGTCTAGACCATTTCTGTCCTTTATCGAGCCCATCTTTGCATGAAATATTCTCTTGTTATCTCTGATTTTCTTGAAGAGATCTCTAGTCTTTTCCATTCTGTTGTTTTCCTCTATTTCTTTGCATTGATTGCTGAAGAAGGCTTTCTTATCTCTTCTTGCTATTCTTTGGAATTCTGCATGCAGATGCTTATATCTTTTCTTTCTCCTTGGCTTTTCACCTCTCTTCTTTTCACAGCTATTTGGAAGACCTCCCCAGACAGCCATTTTGATTTTTGCATTTCTTTTCCATGGGGATCGTCTTGATCCCTGTCTCCTGTACAATGTCACGAACCTCAGTCCATAGTTCATCAGGCACTCTATCTATCAGATCTAGTCCCTTAAATCTATTTCTCCCTTCCAGTGTGTAATCATAAGGGATTTGATTTAGGTCATACCCGAATGGTCTAGCGGTTTTCCCTGCGTTCTTCAGTTTAAGTGTGAATTTGGTAATAACGAGTTCATGATCTGAGCCACAGTCAGCTCCTGGTCTTGTTTTTGTTGACTGTATAGAGCTTCTCCATCTTTGGCTGCAAAGAATATAATCAATCTGATTTCGGTGTTGACCATCTGGTGATGTCCATGTGTAATCTTCTCTTGTGTTGTTGGAAGAGGGTGTTTGCCATGACTAGTCCGTTCTCTTGGCAAAACTCTATTAGTCTTTGCCCTGCTTCATTCTGCATTCCAAGGCCAAATTTGCCTGTTATTCCAGGTGTTTCTTGACTTCCTATTTTAGAATTCCAGTCCCCTATAATGAAAAGGATATTTTTGAGGAGAGTTACTTCTAAAAGGTCTTGTAGGTCTTCATAAAACCATTCAAGTTCAGCTTCTTCAGCATTACTGGTTGGGGCATAGACTTGGATAACTGTGATATTGAATGGTTTGCCTTGGAAACAAACAGAGATCATTATGGAAAACAGTAAAGAGGCTCCTCAAAAAACTAAAAGCAGAACTATGATGTGCATGTGCTCATTCAATTGTGTCCAGCTCTTTGTGACCCTATAGTCTATAGCCCGTTAAGCTCCTCAGTCCATGGGATTCTCCAGTCAAGCATGCTTGAATGGGTTGCCATTTCCTTCTCCAGGGAATCTTTCTGATCCAGGGATTGAACTGAGTCTCTTGCCTCTCCTGAGTTTACAGGCAGATTCTTTACCACTAAGTCACCTGGGAAGCCCTACTATGTCATCCAGCAATTCCACTCTTAAGTATATATATCTGAAGAAAGCAAATACACTAAATCAAAAAGATACATGCACCTGATGTTCATTGCAGCATTATTTCCCATAGCCAAGATATGGAAGCTACCTAAGTTCCCATCAGCAGATGAATACATAAGGAAGACATAGTGTATGAATACAATTGAATATTACTCAGCCATAAAAAGGAAAGAAATCATGTCACTTGCTGTGACATGGATGGGACTACAGACGTCATACTGAATGAAGAAAGTCAGATGGAGAAAGACAAATAGCACATGATATTGCTTAGATGTGCAATCTAAAAAAATGGCACAGATGAACCTATTTACAAAACAGAAATTGAGTCACAGATGTGGAAAACAAGCTTATGGTTACCAAGGAAGAAAGAGGGGTAGGGATAAGTTTGGAGATTGAGAATGACATACACATGCTACTATATATACAACAGATAAATAAAAGGACTTACTGTATACCTTTTTTTTTTTTTTTGCTTTTCTTTTCAATGGGGATGGTTTTGATCCCTGTCTCCTGTACAATGTCATGAATCTCATTCCATAGTTCATCAGGCACTCTATCAGATCTAGGCCGTTAAATCTCTTTCTCACTTCCACTGTATAATCATAAGGGATTTGATTTAGGTCATACCTGAATGGTCTAGTGGTTTTCCCTATTTTCTTCAATTTCAGTCTGAATTTGGCAATAAGGAAATCATGATCTGAGCCACAGTCAGCTCCTGGTCTTGTTTTTGTTGACTGTATAGAGCTTCTCCATCTTTGGCTGCAAAGAATATAATCAATCTGATTTCGGTGTTGATCATCT
>SJYC01062400.1:0-75459 GCA_006408675.1 Madoqua kirkii
ATAATGTTGTTAAGTTCCCATCCTTCACCCTCATTCCAACAATCAAAAATTCCTAATAAAAGTTATATAGCTTAATCAGAAAAGAGTTGACATCCTTAGAATATTGGAACTTCCTAAACAGGAAGACCCATTCATCACACAAAGTATTTTGAGTCTGTGAGTAAAGTTCTAAAAAAATTTCTTTTAGATATAAGTCTTTATGATTTATGTATGATTTCATTTTAAAATATTAAAAACATTTATAATTAAAAGAAGATCTGTTATTAGGCAATATTAATTTTGCTTTATTTGTTTTGTATTGATCCTATTGTGAAGAATCATAATTTTGTTTCTCCCTTTTATATTATATACCTTATTTCATTACAAGGCTAATTGTATCAGCTTGCTCTTCCATAAACAGTTTAATAATAGAACAGATACATCCAATGTTTCAGTGTTATATACTCCCTTATACCCAACTCTTAAAACACTCCCCCTTTGAGTTTCAGATGTTATTCTGTTATAGTGAAGTGAAGTCGCTCAGTCGTATCCGACTCTTTGCAACCTCATGGACTGTAGCCTACCAGGCTCCTCCCTCCAAGGGATTCTCCAGGCAAGAGTACTGGAATGGGTTGCCATTTTCTTCTCCAGGGGATCTTCCCAACCCAGGGATAGAACCTGGGTCCCCTGCACTCCAGGCAGACTCTTTAACCTCTGAGCCACCTCTGTTATAGTAGTTTTGTACTTTTCTTTTATCTGATACTTTTACAATGCAGGATCATTTGCTGTAGAAAGAGTGGGCTATTTGTCCTCGTACTTGCTTTGTACCTTGCCATGTGATGACCTAATAGCTTTCTCAGATTTTCAGACGGAGGGCAGCAGGACCTCATTTCTGAAAGGTTTTCATTGGCAGCTTTTGTGCCCCTTTCCCAGGTGGCCCAGTGGTAAAGAATCTGACTGCAATGCAAGGGACATGGAGACGCAGGTTCATTCCCTGGGGCAGGAAGATCCCCTGGAGGAGGAAATGGCACCCCACTCCAGTATTCTTGCCTGGACAATCCCATAGACAGAGGAATCTGGAAATTCATAGTCCATAGGGTTGCAAAGAATTGGACATGGCTGTACAGGCAAAATTATTATCAATTACACTACTGTGGTAGTATCTTCTCTATCCTGCTATTTTTGATAATAATATTAAATATAAAGCAAAAAATTACTATACTCAGTACTGGTCCAAAGTCTTCTGCATTCCTGCCTCATCTACAGCAAATCTTGCCCAGTGTCAGCACAACTTGGCCTCTTAGAGCAGTTCCCAGGGGTCCTACTGCCATCTGCTTATTCTCTCTCTGTCAAGTAGGGGCTCTACAACTCTGAATCTGGCCAGCAACGGTGTGAAAGGTGCAAAACCTCTTTGTCAAGCAGTCTTTCTTCATTTCCTAAGTGCCAGGTTTAAGCCTCCATGGATGCTTCACAATCCAGATCTGTCTCCTCTAAATTAATGCCAGTTCCTTCTACATTCTGATTTTAGGCTATTAATCAGAGTTTTTCGGTGAGTTGTCAGTGTGTCCTTAATGAGAAGCTGGGGGTGGCTATGCTGGGAGCTTCTTGCCATTCATCATTTTGAACTTGTCTGATGTATGTTTACTCCTAAAGATACTTGTTTATATTTAACTTACACTGGTCGAATTTCATAGGTTAAGTTTGGTCAAAACAAGTTGGTTGTGTTTCAAAATCTTGTACTCTGATCTCTATGAAAAGTTTGCACAGTCATGCTGAGTCATTTACAAGGGACATTCTGGGGGTTAGTTAATTACAAATAGTTTAAATAAAATTTCTCATTGGCATAAAAGGTGAGCACAGAGGATAAAGCAATCATGGTTACAGAAGAAGGAGCTAGTTCACAAAGGTCTCCCAGTTACCAAGGTATTTTTCTCCTTTATAATGCTTATCACTATTGTGTTTAAATTATGGTGTAATTAATTGTTGAATATCCTCCTGCTTCTTTTAATGCAAATTTGATGAGAATTGTCACTTTCACTGCTGCATCATCAGAACCAAGCATAGGGCTTGGCACATGGTAAATGCTCAAAAATAAAGACCAGATGAATGAATAGGGTTACCACTATCCCTATTCACTCCTGTGCCCCATCCGAAAGGCATTCCTGCCTCAGAAGAAGCAATAATGTTTAGTAGAAACTAACCCTTTTGACAAATTCTACACCAGATGAATGAGTCATGGCTGACAATTCTGAAATACTGCAAAGAAATGCATTTTGGAGCTTGAACTCTGGGATGAAAAGTGCTAAGCTTAAGACAGAGGTGACCAAGTGGAATGCTCACAATAAATTTTATGTTTCTTTAAAAAAGTAAAAACTCAACTCCTCCACAAACAGGAATGAAAAATGAATCTACCCTCAAAAATGTTTGTAAAGTTGGTTTAAAAAATTAAATATAGCTAAAAAAACAATAGTGTTAACCTCCCATATATGTTTACACATCTTTTGCACACACAGATTTTGAACAATGATCGTCAGAAATATAAAGTGATTGCATGGTCTTTCCAAACATTCTCAAATCATGGTCTAATGTCTTAAATCATAAGTACCTCCAGTCGCTAAAGTCAACGTCTCCATTTGGTTTGATGTATGTTTAGTCTATTTTTTCTTGGCAAAAATATTTTAGCGTAAGTGTCCGAGCATAAAGCTGACAAAATGTTTTCTTTCCTACCCATTTGTGTGGTCTTGTTTAATAAAAATTATGTTAAAAAACTAAGTAGGAGTTGTTCAAAGGAAAAATATATATCTATATAAGCAGTTTACTTGGTATTAAGTATAATCTATGAAAGACGGGTGAGTTCTAAGCGAGAAAAAGTAAGAGAACATTTCTTTTTATCATCCTCTCTCTTAGCTGTTTAATTACATTTACCTCATTTCTTTAGAGGAAGTGAAAAAATCTCTCAATTAAATGGAAATAATTTTAATTTTTGTGAATACTTTAATTTATAATGCCTTATCACTTTTGCTCTCACCATTTCATAATACATAGCTTGGATTTGTTTCCACTTTGGTCTTTTTTGAAATTTTGGACTAGAAATTTTCCATTTCCATAACATGATTCTTACAATACTAATATATTGGTACCTGGCCTGAAAAATAATCTTATTTCAGAAAATATGTGTTGAAATTTTCTTGTGTTTCTATGTTGCTGAAACATTCTAAAGACCTTACCACATAAATGACAAAAGACAAGATCTATCTGCTTGCAACAATCATATGTCCCACAAAAAAACAGCCTGTGACAAAGGACTAGAGTGGACTATAGTAGACTGCTGCTATCAAAATGTTGAGGATTATCCCAGGGGGTGGGGCTTCCGCAGTGGATCAGCAGGTAAAGAATGAGCCTCTAATGCAGGAGACGCAGGAGATAGGGACTTGATCCCTTGGTCAGGAAAATCTCTTGGAAGAGGAAATGGCAACCTACTCCAGTATTCTTGCCTGAAAAATCCTATGGACAGAGGAGCCTGGCAGGCTACAATCCAAAGGGTCACAAAGAATCAGACATGTTGGGCTACTAAGCACATACAAACACATCCCAGTGGGTTAGAAGAGATTGAGAATGCTTTATATTTTAAGCCTAATATGCATCCAGAAAAGTAGATTTAAATAAAATAAATGCATGGGAGATGTTATGGCAGTGGATGGAGGTTGCCCTTTTTAATTTTCTTTTTCTTCATAGCTTATTTGTCTTTAAACTTTTTGCTTGGAGCACCTAAGAAAATGAAACTGCTACAGAGGATGGGTGGAAGGCTTCTTTTTTTATGGAGATGAATTTGGTTTTGTTCAGGTTGATTTGGATATTGTGCAAATAAATAGGCATGTCCTTAGGTAGCTGGAGATTCAGGCCAGAATTACCCAAGAAAGCAGAATGGAGGCAGAGGTCTGAGCCATTAGCATAGAAGAAATGCTTAAAATAATGAGAAACTATAACACCTGATGCTTTAGATAAAGGGCCAAAAACAGCTTTGGAAAATTTCTCAGTAGTGGCTGGAGGAAGGTCAAAAAGTAGAAATCAGCAGTGTGTGCTCAGTTGCTTAGCTGTGTCCTACTCTTGGCAATCTTATGGACTGTGACCGCCAGGCTCCTCTGTCCATGGGATTTTCCAGGCAAGAATAATGGAGTGGGTCACCATTTCTTCCTCCATGGAGTCCTCCCAGCCCAGGGATAGAACTTGTGTCTTCTGCATTGGCAGGCCGCCAGAGAAACCTCAGAAATGAGCAGTAGGACACAGGAAAAAGAAGTGGTAGTCAAATAGACACTTCAAAGAGTCCTTGAAAAAGATGGGAGTTCACTGCCCCATCGTGCTTAAAAGTCAAGTCTAAACATGTGAAAAAAAATACTTTATTTACCAAAAAGAGAGTTATCAGTTTTTATTTAATTAATTTTTTTTGGGGGGGGGGAGGGACGGCCACGTACAGAAAGTGGATTTCAGGGCATTGGAGAGTGAACTAAGGGTGCAAAAATGAATACATGGTTGAAAGGATGGAAGCATAACTGTAAATTAAGGAAAACAGAGTTAAGAAAGAGATTTCAGAATGAGTCAACGTGTGAGATATACAATGTGTAGAGATTCCTCAGAGGGAATAGAGCTTTAGAAGATGACTGGGAATAATAGAATGATTATCTTGAGCTGGACAGAAACGGGAATTCAGGAGATGGGTGAAGAAGAGCTCTTTACCTTAGAAAGGGATACCCTTTAAAAAAAAACAAAACATTGGGAACAGGATGGATAAGGGAGTTAAAGGCTGGTGACCTTGTTTTTTTTGCAAGAAAGTAAGAAAGAATTTGCTGGCAAGAATGGAAATTCAGGAATGAGAGAAATTGAACTATTTATACAATAACATCTCATATGTCAGTTCTACATTTAATTTATGTATTGCCAAATATGCTTTGAAAAAGACAAGGTAGTAAGTGTCTTCAGTTTCATATGGATAAAATTATTGAATCTGTTCTTCATATACAGCTTACAAGGCAGGTGAGCTGCCTGCTGATGATTGTGAACACAATGGCAGAAACTAGAGGAGTTACCCTAGACTGTATTGAGGATTGCAGAACAAGGCAGATGAATCCTGGCTTTCAAAAGAGGTTACTGCATCAGTCAAGACTTTTACATGAGAAAGGAAAAAAAAAAACCCACGTATCTTATTTAAGCCATTATTATTTTGGGTCTTTCCATTACAGTATCCAAATTCAATTCTCTAATATTATGGGAATACACACTTCTTAGGATACTTCGTGATGATATTTTCATGTAATCAGTTAGTCTTTGCTGGCCAATTGGTTGGAAAATACGTGAATTCTTCTGAAACTATGCTTATTCACCTGGACTTTTTGTGCCTCCAAGGGTAGATGGTGGCATGCCAGAGTTCAGTGACCCTTAAGATGAGTATGACATATCTTCACCAAGTACTGACTTTACTCAAAGTTTAATAAAATAAATTTTAAAACTGTCCCAAGGATAATAAGGACTTCCCTGGTGGCTCAGGCGGCTAAGCATCTGTCTACAATGTGGGAGACCTGGGTTTGATCCCTGGGTCGGGAAGATCCCCTGGAGAAGGAAATGGTAATCCACTCCAGTACTATTGCCTGGAAAATCCCATGGACAGAGCAGCCTGGTAGGCTACAGCCCATGGGGTCGCAAAGAGTTGAACACGACTGAATGACTTTACCTTAAGGATAAATAAATTAACTCATTTTAACATTTATGTAGATGTCTATGAAAAAATAGTGCAAAAACTACCATGATATTTTAGGACAAACACAAAACTTAAAAGATAATACTCGAGATGAGCTACTTTTTGATGTATTACCCAGCCTACCGATGGGCTTGTGTTTCAAACCCCTTTGTTTTCATGGTACTTTGGGGGAAATTTTTGAAAATAGTTTTCTTTGAGATATTCTCTCTCAATATCAGGAACTCACAGGCTAAATCAAAGTGACTTTTCCTTATTTACACCAGGGTTTAATTTTGTTCCTTGTAGGCTGTGATATCATTTATTAAGTTGATGCTCTGATGTTTTAGAAATTGTAGAACAAATTTTGTGATTTTTCTTGATTTTATTCTTTTAGTTTTTTTGATATACTTATTACCATTTTCAACAGAGGTCTTATTTATTCCAGCTCAGTAGTTATACATGAGTGAGTCTGGCTCGGACCATGGAGGCCAATTTATTGTTTTTGGCTGTCCTTTTCCAACTTTGTTATTCAAACCCTTTAGTGGCTGAATGCTCGTTCTTGAGTGTCTGATAGAATTTGAGAGATTCCAAGCACATAACACAGAATGTTAGAATGCTACTCGGGTTCTATCCAGTGATCTAAGTTCTGGTATAAATTTCAAAACTGCAAATATAAATGGATTTTTTTTTCCGATTGTAATCAGACTTTAGCCTAATTTCATCTTCCAGAATATTCAACCTAAGAGATAACAGTGGGAATAAAGATCTGATAGAGTTGATTGGTCTAATAGTGTTTTGAAGAGGGACCTTTTAGGGTGGCTTTGGAATGTCAAATGGAGCCAATAGAGATATACATTTCTGGAAGTCAAATAGAATGCCTTTGCTCTACGTCCTGACTAAATGGGGCTATTCATGAAGCAGATGCAGAAAAGATTGGTGAACACTTTAGGACCATGTTTATTATCAACAAAGGGTCCTTCCTCCTTAGCCCAGTGACTACTGAAATTTAAATACTGAATATAGGAGGCAATTATCCTATACTTGTGGTATCGGATCAACCTCAAAGTGCTAAACTTAAGCTGAACAGAATGAGGAGTATAAAGAATAAGAAACAAACAAATAAATGGAAGAGATGATACGTGAACCAAAAATACAAAGTCATCAGTGATTAACTACCAAAATGTTAAAATTGCACTTGGAGCATGCTGGCCAATGGATCATGGTACTTGGCAAAGTCTGCTACAGCTGAAGAGAAGTCTGAAAAAATGGAGGAGTTGTAAAGGGACTCTATACAACCACAGTTAACGTTTCAGCAACTCATTGACAAAAGTTGTCACTTGCAGAGGAGCAGAGACTGAAGGCTTGAACATTAGTGGTGATCTGATATTGATACATGTGTCCACTCTGCATAAAGAAGTTTGTGGAAGTCACCGGTCTGCTCTGGGTCTCCTTCTTATCACTCTAAGATGTTTCTTGATTATTCCCCTATGAGCACTTGGTCTGGAACCATAGGAACCCCTTTTTGCCTACTTAAGAAAAGCGATTTACTGGAAAGATTTGTGGTTGTTCACAGAATCTAGAAGAATGCTGAAGGAACCATGGTTCCCTTTATCTACAAAGCAGAAAAAGCAAGAATGTCACCCCGGGGTGAAACCAGTTCATGTGCCCTTGTTTTTAGGATCAAGTTTCAGGCAGATAGATTCCCATCTGCCTACTTTGAGTCAAGTGGAGGAGACTTCTTGACAAAGTGTATGGGTAAAGAAAGTAGAAAAGCAGAAATGGACTCTTTGGCCACCTTCCAGTCATACACAGCACTATTCTGAATCTGTGTGTTGGTGGTTACTGACACTGTTGTTACTGCCCCATTATTTTGGGCAAGTTAATGAGAATCATTTGTCAGTTTCCTCTTCTGCAATGACAGTGCCTATTCAGTGTTATTGAAAGGTTGTTGTTCAGTCACTAAGTCCTGTCCAGCTCTTTGCAATCCCATGGACTGCAGTATGCCAGGCTCCCCTGACCTCCACTATCTCCCCAAGTTTGCTCAGTTTCATGTCCATTGAGTCAATGATGCCATCCAACCATCTACACTGATGTAATTATGTTAAATCTTTCAGTGAATGGAACATAGTAGTCTTTTCTTTCTCTTAATCTTCAGAGGAGGGACTGATTTAGACTGTGTCATTTAGAAGGACACATGGTTTAGAATGTGTCATGAATATCTACAAATATGTTTTTCTGTGCAAGGCTGTGTTAATGGCTTTCTCATGTCTATCTATGCGTGTCTATTTCTGAGCACGTCATTTGTAATGAATGCTTCTCAATACTTTGCAGTCACAGCGCTGAGATACAATGATACACAGTGTTTTAAAAAACTGTAAAATGCTAAATAAACATAAGTTAAACATAGTTAATAAACACATCAATTATGAAACATATGTGGCAATGTTTCCAAGTGCTGAATAAGAACGTCTAAGCAAAGTGCAATCACTGAAGTTTATAGTGGTTATAAATTTTTCTTAAGAAAACTTAAAAAATTTTACTATATTGTACATTTAGCAAAACCCACAGATCATAAGTAGATGGCTCAATGAATTTCTAAAGTGAATACAACCATGTAACTACTACTTGGATGAAGAAACAGAACTTTGCTATACAGTAAGGAGACCAAATCAGTCAATCCTAAAGGATATCGACTCTGAATTTTCATTGAAAGGACTGATGCTGAAGCTGAAGCTCCAATACTTCAACCACCTGATGTGAAGAGCCTACTCATTGGAAAAGACCCTGATGTTGGGAAAGATTGAAGGCAAGAGGAGAAGGGGACGACAGAGGGTGAGACGGTTGGATGGCATCACTGACTCAATGAACATGAGTTTTGGTAAACACTGGTAGATGGTGAAGGACAGAGAAGTCTGACATGCTGTAGTCCATGAGGTCACAAAGAGTCGGACATGACTTAGTGACTGAATAGCAGCAGGGTCCAAGAAATGTCCCCCTTGGACTCTGCTTATTCAGTAGCTATCTTTCTTAAAAGTGAAAAATACCTTGAGTTCTACCACCATGGATTTCTTTTACATTCTGAACTTCATATAAGTGGAATCGTGCAGTGACAAATTTCTTTATATTTGGTTTCTTTTGCTCAACATTGTACTTGTGAGATTCATGTGTACTGTTTTAAGTAGCAATAGCTTATTTCCATTGTTATTCAGCATTGCATAGTATGAACATATTAATATTTATTTATATATTCTACTGTTGGTGGACGTTGGTGTTGTTTCTGATTAGGACTATTATGGATAGAGATGCTATAAGCATTCTTGTGTCAGTCTTTTGTTGCTCCCAAGCACACATTTGTTACAAATATTCCTGGGGATTGAATCGGAAGGTTTTAGAACATGTGTCAGGTTTAGTAGATATTATTTTCCAAACCAGTTGTACCAATTTATAGTATTGTACCAATTATAGTATTTATAGTATCTCACCACTAGTATTTAAATGTTCAAGTTGCCACACATTTTAATAATGTGTCATAGTCATCCTTCTTAATTTTGCCCTTTGTAGTGAGTGTGTCGTGGTATCTCATTCAATTTGCATTTCCAGCGTAGTAATGGTCTTTACCATCTTTTCCTTTTTGTTTATTGAGCATTTGGATATCCACGTGTGAAGTGCTCCTTCAATATTTGCCCACTTTCCTATTGGGTTGTTAAATTTTCTTATTAATTTGTAGACATTAAAAATATTATGGACACAAAATGTTATAAAAACCGTATGACACATTATTAAAAAATGTGCTGTTTTTGTAATCTCTTAATTAATTGATGAATTTAGGTTGACTCAGTTTTAATAAATTAATAAATTAATTCTTAATATAGTAGAGCATTAGTCTCAATAATCAGGATTTTATTTTATTTTTTTGTGTCATATGTAAGATATCACTCAAGGAGCTAACAGGGTTATTTCCTTCTGAGGTCTGTGAGGAAAACGCATTCCATGTCTCTCTCCTAGTTATCATCTTTTGGGGAGCCACAATTCAACACACAGTGTGGGGTTCTATCAGAGCACATTGTCATCCAGAAGGGTTTAGTATTTCAAGTGGGAATATGTGGGGAATCAGATATTTTACTATTTTATATGCTATTTTATCATATCATATCTTGTCTATTTCACTGTTCTGTATGCATCTATGTACATACAAAAGTTGAACATTAGGTGTAAAACTATCTAGTGAATGTCTATTTTTTACTGAGTGATAATTTCTATCTTGATTCCTTTCTTTATACCTTCTAGAATTGCTGACAATTATTTGTATGCTAGATTCTGTCCAAAGATGTTTTGAATTTCACTATTACTATTTTCTTCCAAAAAAATTTCTGTGAATTAACTTTGCATATTTTACATATATACTTTGTAAAGTTTTTTTTTTTAATCCAGATTATTTTTTAAAAGTCCTTATTGAATTTGTTGCAATCTATTGTTTTCATGCTTTGGATTTTTGGCTGTGAGGCATGTAGGATCTTAGCTCTCCAATCAAAAATCAAATCTGCACTCTCTTCATTGGAAAGAAAAGTCTTAACCACTAGACCACCAGGGAAGTCTCTAGTGTATATTTTTAAAGCAGTATTTCAAATTAGTGGAAAAAGTAATAAGTATTCAATAAATAGTGTTGGGAAAACTGACTAGCAATTTAAGAGAAAAATTAAATTGAATCCATAACACACAATTCCAGATTTTCAAGTCAAACTCAAAGGAAAACATTTTAAAATATCGGAAGAATGACATTAACACAGAGAATGACCTCCCGTTAAGTAAGTACGGCACCTGAAAACCTCAGTATTATTCACAGAGGTTTTCTCATTTGCAGCTGGTTAATAGCTGCCTCCATCCCCACTTCCATGTCATGATCTGCTTCTTCTCAACAATGGGCAGTTGACTTCCTGACCCTGTGTGCTAGAACCGCTGAGAACATTCTCCCCACCAGAAGCTCCTGGCCCTTCCACACTTCTATAGTTTCTGTCCAGCCACTAGATTATAGAATTAACCTTGCCCAGCGGAAGGAAAATTTGAAAGAGCCTTAGGCCAGCGGCTTGTGGTGGCAAGTTCCATTATGATCCTGTTCTGTTGCTCTTACATGCCTTTGTGAGCACATACCTTCCTTTCAATTCATGTACAGAGCCTAGACCTTTCATCTAATCTAGAGCTCTCTAGGCAACTCAACCAGATGGCCAGACTTAGAAACAACAGATGTTTGCCTTCTAGGGGTAGACTACTAAGACGTTCTTGCACATGCACTCTTCTGTCAAATCTCTTTTGACATCTCCTTTGTAAGAAAGCCTCATTCAGCTATCCTGGCCTTGTTCTCAGAGTATACCTGTGAGAAATGGAATATTTCCTCATATCAGTAAACAAGGATGTCGAGTCATCAGCAATTGCAGCTGTCATGGACGGTGAGCTTGTGAGCCCTGAAAGGAACTCAGGAAGGAAAGAATACCTGCCATCTAGTAGCCATCAGAGTGCAGGCACTCCCTGTAGTGAGCCCGGAGGAACTCAGAATGTGAAAAAACAGGATACTGGTCCCAGATATCTCAGGTGCATATCAAAAGAGGGATTTCAGTGAGCCTAGACTTTGTGCCTCAATCCTTGGGGTTGCAAAGAATCAGACATGACTGAGTGACTAAAAAACAACAAGACTTTGTGGACAAATGTCCATATCGTCAAAGTCATGGTTTTTCCAGTAGCCATGTGTGGATGTGGCAGTTGAATCATAAAGAAGGCTGAGAGTCAAAGAATTGATGCTTTCAAATTGTGGTGCTAGAGAAGACTCTTGAGAGTTGCTTGGAGAGCAAGGAGATTAAACTAGTCAATCCTACAGGAAATCAACCCTGAATTTTCACTGGAAGGGCTGATGCTGAAACTGAAGCAGCAATATTTTGGCTACCTAATGCAAAGAGCCGACTCATTGGAAAAAAGATCCTAATGCTAAGAAAGATTGAAGGCAGGAGGAGAGGGAGTAACAGAGGATCATGTAGATAGTGTCATCCACAAACTCTGCGAGATGGTGAAGGAGAGGGAATCCTGGTGTGCTGTGGTCCATGGGGTCACAGAGTTGTATACGACTAAGTGACTTAACAACAACACCATCAAACTCTTACATCTTTTGATCCATAGAAGAGTGCTAAATTCCTTAACTTGAGATATCTTGTTTCTTTAATTAACAGTAATCTTTCATTGTTTTTGACTACCTGCCTTTTGCTGCCAAACTCCTATAGCTCCTCTCCTCACTTCCTTGGAGCAGTTTCTCAGAGCTATCTGAAATGCTTGCTACCAGGCTGTAGACCTCACTTCAGTCAGTTCAGTCACTCAGTCATGTCCAACTCTGTGCTACCCCGTGGACTGCAGCACACCAGGCTTCCCTGTCCATCACCAACTCCTGGAGCTTATTCAAACCCATGTCCATTGAGTCGGTGATGCCATCCAACCATCTCATCCTCTGTCATCCTCTTCTTCTCCCACCTTCAATCTTTCCCAGCATCAGGGTCTTTTCCAATGAGTGTGTTCTTCATATCAGGTGGCCAAAGTATTGAAGTTTCAGCTTCAGCATCAGTCCTTCCAATGAATATTCAGGACTGATTTCCTTCAGGATCGACTGGTTGACTCTCCTTGCAGTCCTCATTTTGCTTCCCATAAGACTTAGGTTGCAACTCTCATGTTGTACAAAAAAGTTTTAAACCTCTGTACACTCTATTGTTCTCCCTAGTTCTGTCCAACCAAGGAATACTTCTCTCTGTGTTCTCCATTTTCTCTTTTCCCTCTGATTTCATCACTGAAACTCTGGGCGCACCGGTGATTAACACTCTTTGAAGCACTGATCTTACTGTGCCTTTGGACTCTTCCCTCACCTGGAGTTAATAATTCTAGACTAAAGTCCTCTGTGTGACACTCAGGGTTCAAGGCTGAAGCCTATCTACTTTTAAGTGTGGATTTAGAAGCATTCATATGATTGAGAAAGTCGTCTCTTCCAGGTGCTTGCAACCATGTTTCTGGACAGACTCCATGGGGAGTGGAGAGGGATCCCCCAGACTCAGTTGCTCTCTCTGGTATCTTTATGCAATAAACAAACTTCAGAATGGGATAGCCTTGTGCATTGATCTCTTCCCTTTTTCTCCTGTATGAATCTTGGCCTCCTTTAATTGCTTTTTTTCCCCCTGTGCTGTGCTGTGTGATAAGTTGCTTATCTCCTAAATATCCACATCCAAGCCTCTTAGCTCTGGCCTACTCTTCTACTAACTTGATTATAATGGAATAAACAGAGAGTATCTGAAATAGCCATTTAGTGATACTGGGGGGCCAATCAGAGTGCCCAGGCTCACAGGTGGGAAATTTGATGCTTAAGGCCAAAAGAGCAAAGATAAATGTATCTATTGAAAGATTTGGCCTAGTTTATATTTTTTCAATATCCACAAGTGACTGAGATTTCATAAACCATAATTGAAATTACTTATAACATTACATAAGTACCTTCAGAATCTAGGTCTTTTCATTGATTCAAAGGCAAAGATTAAGGCAGCCTATCCTATCCATTAAAACAAGGTCTTGGTTTGTTAAAAATCCATTGTCCATTTGAAGTGAATCAACCACTTCTCATGAAGGAACGTTTAAATATAACAATAAGCAAATGGATGCATATTAAAAAAATTGGGTGCCAATAGCTGGTTCTGAAGCTCATTAAAGCAAATGAAAGACTTGGAATGTTTTCTTATTTTTTTTTGGCAGAAATTACACATCCACATTGCAAGTTTAATGATTCTATGTTTGTGATTAAAACTTGAGTAATAATTTTTTTCCTTTGAAGAAAATAATAAATGCATGTGGCATCCATAATATTCAGTACTTCTCTGTCATATGGTAGAATTTCTGGGTGCTGAAAAATATTAACTCCTTTGCATAATAACACTCAGGGATAATTTTTATCTTACGGCTCTCATTATATCAATGAGAAAATAAAAATTAAAGGATTATGTCAGGTTGGTGGCAGGATCCCAATACAAATTCAATGGCACACATAACCCAAGCCTAGGGTTAGGGCCTCCTGTGGGGAATTGGAAGACCTTCTTGGATTAACTGCCATACTGGCTCATGAAGTCAGAATCTTAACACCTCGCCTATCCCCTGCTTCCAATCATATGGGTCTTCTGTGGGTAATATTAATTTATAAGAATCTTTATGCAATTCCTATTACACTTAACCTACACAGAATTAAAAACACAGATCTTGTTCCCAAAGGCAATGTAGAGGTCACTATTGATGAACCACTTGTCTGTCCCCTGCTTTCCAAACATTCCAATTTATCAATTCCTTAGTATGTTTTTTTCCATTTCAACACCCCCATCCTCAACAAAAAGCAAATCCAAAAATTAGCTATAGGACCGTAAATCAAATAGGGACAAAATCAAATTGAGACCTCTCCCAGAAACTCTAACCTTTTCTGATCAATGGGCCTCCGTCTCCATTCCCACAGTCCTTGGCCAGCCTAGTTGGCTCTGGGAAGCTGGGCATTAAAGGATGACCATGGTTGTCTGGTTCCCAAAACTGGAGGGTTTATTTTTGTTTTTGCTCAGTTGCCTGGCCAAATAGGATTCTATTTAAAATAGCATTTCCCCCCACCCAACCTTGGCCTCTGAAGTCTTCCAGAATATTGGAAATCTGTTAAAGCATAAACATATGTCATGCAGAGAGAGGGATAGTCAAAGAAATCAGGATGGTAGAGTCAAAGATGCAAATTAAAATCCGGGAAAAATCAATTAAATAGGCACCAAAGGTCTGTTTAAATGATTAAATGAGACAGAAGTGCATCTTGAGATGAATAAATTACAAGAATGTGTGAAAAAAAGAAATGAAGTCAGGAGAGACTTGTGAAGGGGAGGAGAAGTGAATAGACAGTGAGAAAAGAGGGTTAATACAGGTGGTGTGCTCAGTCTCAGGGTTTGGTCATTAGATTGATTAAATATGCAAAAATGCCACCATAGCCTCTGGGTAATTGCAGAAAGCATGAATACAAATGGTGACCTCCTACTGCTAGAAGAGTAACAGGAGGAAAACCATTGCTTTCCCCCAAAGAAGCTACGAGCACGCTGTTTCCTGATAAGGCACAATTTCTTTTTGTATCCGAGGTAGTGTGTGTATCCTCAAGCTTAATTGTGAGGAACTGAGCTTTTTGGTCTCTTTTCTGTCTGGTTGAAGAGACCTGGGTTAGGCTGCCTCGTAATAATCCCTGTCATTGTTTATGCTTCCTAAATGCTTTCATGCACGTCACATAATCCTCAAAACAAGGTGAGAATGGGGAACATCATTACCAGCCTTCTTGGGCCACAGCAGGAAAACAGAGAAACTTGGCTAGCCAAGTTCACACAGATCCGGGGCTGCCACGTGCAGCTGGGCACGTTGTGCGGTGTACAACAATTCCGGTTAAGAGAGTGAATGGGGGCTGAGACAAAACCTTGTTCTCTTCACTACACTGTGCAGCTTGGTCCAAGCTTTGCTACCTGGAAGTAGGGGCATCCTTTCCTAGTTTGCAGAGGAAAGAGTTAAAGGCCAGGGGTGTCCCTGAGCTGGCCTTGTGTCTCTTGGCCTCCCTCTCTGATTCAGTCTTGTCCAAGACAGTTCTCATTCTTTCTCTTATCCTATTCAGGGTTCTCCCTTCATTTCTGACTCAACAGCCTGAAAATACTACAGTGTTCAGTTATCTAGGTCTTTTCATCATTTCTCAGTTTTTTTGCACCTAATAATCCTTTTAATTTTTGATAGCTCTTCACTGTTCCAAAGAACTTACATTGTCTGAAAAACAACCTATGCAGAAATTCTTACTTCACCTCACAGAGAAATACCTCAGGCAGAATTTCTCAAGGCCCCAGCACTGGAAGCAAAGCCTGGATTAGAAGCAGATTGCTATAAACTCATTCCATGTATTTTGAAGGACTTCCCTCATAGCTCAGTCAGTAAAGAATCTGCCTGCAATTCAGGAGACTTGAGTTCTATTCCTGGTTTGGGAAGATCCCCTGGAGAAGGAAATGTCAACCCACTCCAGTATTCTTTCCTGGAGGATCACATGGACAGAGGAGCCTGGCAGGCTATAGTCCTTGGGGTTGCAAGAGTTGCACATGACTTAGATTTTGAAAGTGTTAGTCATTCAGCATGTCTGACTCTGCAACCCCAAGAACTGTAGCCCATAGACTCCTCTGCCCATGGAATTCTCCAAGCAAGAATACTCTAGAGGGTAGCCATTCCATTCTCCAGGATACCTTCCCCTGGGGATTGAACCTGGGTCTCCTGCATTGCAGAGGAATTCTTTACCATGAGCCATCAAGGAAGCCCTAGTTGTCAAGTTTTCATTGTCATTTGCTTCTGGGTATTTTTTGATTTCCTCTTTGATTTCTTCAGTGACCTCTTGGTTATCCAGAAGTGTATTGTTTAGGCTCCATGTATTTGTGTTTTTTATAAGGTTTTTTTTTTTTTTTTCCTGCAGTTGATGTCTAATCTTACAGCACTGTGGTCAGAAAAGATTCTTGAAATGATTTCAATTAAAAAAAAATTTACCAAGGCTATATGATATCTAGAAAGATGGTACTGATGAACCTATTTACAGGGCAGCAGTGGAGATGCAGACAGAACAGACTTGTGGACATAGTGAGGGAAGGAGAGGGTGGAACAAATTGAGAGAATAGCATGGAAACATACACATTACCATATGCAAAATAGATAACCAGTGGAAATTTGCTGAATGACACAAGGAACCCAAAAGCTGGTACTAGGTGACAACCTAGAGGATGGGATGGAGCGGGGGATGGCAGGTAGGTTCAAGTGAGAGGGGACATATTTATACTTATGGCTGATTCATGTTAATATATGGCAGAAACTAATACAATATTGTAAAGCAATTATCTTCCAATTAAATACATATATTAAAAAAAAAATGATCAGACCTCTGGTTCCGTCTCTGTCCTCCAAGCAACATTGCCTTAGGCCCGGCATCCCCTAGCTGACTCCATAACCATCTCTCCTGGCTAAGTTCCAAGTTACTGTACCCATTTTTAACTCTTCCATGAATCTATTCCTAGTTTCATCAGATAGGCAGTAGGACTCAGTTTCTTCTATGCTGAAATTTGATGAAATGTTCACTTAGTTTTGGCCCAACGCAAGGGCCCGGGCTTCGTTCCTTTTGTTAACATTCCCGTTGAATGCTGTTTCCATGGGATCTGACACTCTTCCCCTCAATAACTCACGGAAGCCTCGAAGTTCAGTTCAGCTCAGTCGCTCAGTCATGTCCAGCTCTTTACGACCCCATGGACTACAGCACGCCAGGCTTCCTTGTCTGGAGAAGGAAGCCTCTAAAGGGGCCAATTGATCCCATCTCCGTTTTTCCTCCCCTCAGGCTGAATTGATTCAGAACATTTCTAGGGGGCAGAAGAGAGGAATTTCTATTTAAGGATAACAACAGAATGTGGCAGGGACCCAACACCAAAATGCATTCTGATTATCTACTTGCCCCCTCCCGGGCTGTGGAGCCAGGGGACGAAGACTCTGACGAGGCTGGTGGAACTAGGGGAGGAAGAAAACCGTTTTCTGAAGGCAGGTTGTTTGCAGAAAGAGATCCCTGAGCAGCCTGCTTTGTTGCATCAGTACCTGACCCCCTCAAATTTTTAATTGTAGGACAATTTCTTGGCTATGTTGTGTTGGTTTCTGCCGTATGACAACATGCATCAGCCAACATGCATCAGCCAGCATGAATCTCGCCACTCTCTTGAGCATCCCTCCCACCTCTGCCCCCACATCCCACCCTCTAGGTGGGCACAGAGTGCAGGGCTGGGCTCCCTGTGTTATACAGCAGCTTCCCACTAGACAGTGTATATATGTCAATCCTAATCTCCCAATTCATCCCACCCTCCCTCCCCCACTGTGTCCACAAGTCCGTGCCATCTTCCTCATTTGGGATGGCGGGATGGTTGGGGGAGAGAGAAGCAGGAGCTTCTTCCTAGGTCCTTCCTTGGGAGGGTGGAGGGGTGGTAGAAGAGCCAGTTTTATGGACCACAGAAGGACTATAGATGGGATGACTTGGTTTCTAGGGATGGAAAGGGTCTCAAGATAGCCTTGAAAGTGAAAAGTGAAGTCAGTCATGTCCCACTTCTTGCAACCCCATGGACTGTAGCCCACCAGGCTCTTCCATCCATGGTATTTTCCACGCAAGAATACTGGAGTGGGTTGCCCGTTCCTTCTCCAGGGGATCGTCCCAACCCAGGGATTGAACCCTGGTCTCCTGCTCTGCAGAGAGATGCTTTACCATCTGAGCCACCAGGGAAGCCCAAGATGGCCTTAGATGAATGCTTCTCAGAGCATCTCTGAAGCTGCCCTGCCCTGTTCATGGAGGGCCTCATAGAGTGACTGCCACTCTCCACTACCCCTCTACTGAGAAAGGCTTTTGAAGTAAAATGTCATTTGTGGACACTGAGTGAAACTTCGCTGCTCTGCTTCAAGGATTCTCCCACTCTGTGGGTGTATTCTCTGGAGATGATGTACAGGGCAGAGGGGAAAACTCTCTTCATTTTTTTGTAAGCTATTGATGATTTTGCCTGACAATCCCCTGAGAGAAATTTTATCCTGTATGAATAGCACATTCATGATGAAATTATTTACGTGGCATTATGTTATGGGATTAGGGGTTTCACTGGTGGCACTAGTGGTAAAGAACCCACTTGCTAATACAGGAGATATAAGAGTTGTGGGTTCAATTGCTGGGTTGGAAAGATCCCCTGGAGGAGGGCACGGCAACCTACTCCAGTGTTCTTGCCTCGAGAATCTCCATGGACAGAGGAACCCAGAAGGCTGCAGTCCATAGGGTCGCACAGAGTCTGACATGACTGAAGCAATTTAGCACACAATCCCGCACATGTTGCTAGATTACACGAAAGCCGGAAGGCGGCCTGGGACTCCGGAGACAGACAATCATTTTGATGTTGGTTCTAACTATCTGTGGGGTGCTGACTAAGTCTGGATATGTCTCTTGGGTACTTTGGATGTCAGTGCTGTTATTTTTGTAACAAGGTGGTTATATCAGCTGGATTCTTCCAGACTCAATGTCCCCTGCGTAATGAGCTCTGAGATATTCAGAAGAGGAAGAAGGCTCTTGGTTGATGAGGTATTAAACATCACATTGCCCCTCTCCACAATGATTTCTTGAAACAGTAGAGAGGAGTCAAATTTGACACACATGCCTGGAATATCACTAGTTGTCACTGTGTTTGCAAGAGGCCCGCTGGCTTCCTTATCTGGTTTAGGAGTGGAAATATTTTATTTACAAACACCATCTAATTAGAAGATACACAGTGTGCCACAGAGAAATGGTGTAGGTAACAAGTTTGAAAGACTGCTGGGTAATATTTCATAGGTAAATTATCTCTATGAACATAATTGGTGGCTGCTGAGAATGGGTTGTTTAAGTCTCTGGAGCTTTAAGGAAGAATTAATTTCCCATCGTTATAAATAAGCAGAGAATGTGAATATACATTTTATCAGAAAATCTATATAGGAGGAAATAAGAGAAGAATAAATGAATTTCTTTAGGGGGAGGGATAAAGTTTATGAAAGGTTGCATTGTCATAGAGGCTCACTACTCATTTCTGTAGGATTGGAGATGAGTGCAGCCTTATAACAAAGAAAGGATCACATTAATTGGACAAAGTCCCCTTTTACAGAAATATTCAGGTAAGGGGAAAAAGTGAGACAGCAGCAAACAGGATTCCAGGAATATATGTGGCAAACGTTTCTACTTTAAAGTTCAAAATTGGTATTCTGCCCCATTTTTTTTCCCCCCTAAGGAAATACTTTGAAAACTGAAACTTGTACTGGGAACCACTGACCAGTCGTAAGTCTTTTCTACTCTGGAAACTTGGTTGACATCCAATTTGGATAGATTAGCTAAGTGTTATTCCAGTTATAGTCCCCTTGGTTTTTGTTTTTGAAATTGGGTAGTTTTATTACAATTAATTCACATTAACTTTGGCTAAGAGAAAAATTGCACCACCTGTCAGAATTCCCAATTTTCTCTTAAGCTAGTGACTTTTCTAAGTCTTGACAGAAGTATACGGCTTGTTCTTGCTGTTGAATCCTCTGAGGATAGATTTTGTGTATTTCTGAATTTACTAAGTAAATCATCTCCAAACAAACTTATCCTCTTTAAGTGAAATGTGCAGCTTAAAATTATAGAAAGATTCAGAAGTGAAAATAACTTGCATAGGCTCACATAGTTGTTTTGTCCTGAGATAGGCAGGACAAATCTTCTCTTGATTTATGGAGGAGAATTTTCATGGTTGCCATGACTTTGAGATAAATTCATACTTGAATCTTTCTGTCACTTTTTCTCTGTCTCTCCCACACACAGTCAACTTTTAGTTTATATTTTACAGGCAGAAAGAAACCTAATGGATTACTTGGAATTATAGACAAGGCATATATGTCTGGAAAATTCAACTCAAAAATACAACTAATCAAAAGTCAGTGCAAGTAAGGGGACATGAATGGCTTGAGGTGGCTTCCAAATTACAAATGCATTGGGAAATTCCAAACCAATTACAATATGTTGAGTAGAGGAGAAATTTCAGAAAGGTTGAATCTAGTTTGAGATGGATAGTATAGCTATCTATATAGCCATTGAAAGATGTAGATATACTTACAGATAAATATATGTATATACATGAACAAACATACACATACATACATTGCATTTTAAGAGAATGACACATATACCGTTCTACCTCCCAGGTGGTACTAGTGATAAAGAAACTGCCTGCCAATACAGGAGACTTAAATGACATGAGTTCAATCCCTGGGTTGGGAAGATCCCCTGGAGGAATACATGGCAACCCGCTCTAGTATTCTTGCCTGTAGAATCCCATGGACAGAGGAGCCTGACAGGCTACAGTCCATAAGGTCACAAGGAGTCAGACATGATTTAAGTGATTAGCAGGTACATGGCATTGTTCCATTACACTGAACATCCCCAGAAGCCGCCATTCATATGAAGTACAGTGAAACTAGGAACCCCCACTCCACCCCACCCCTAAAAATTGTACAATCTGAAGTGCTGGACCTTATATTTAAATATTTTAGAGTTGTTGTCACACAAATGTGTAATTTCATTCAGTCAGCTCAGTTGCTCAGTCGTGTCTGACTCTGCGACCCCATGGACTGCAGCATTCCAGGCTTCCCTGTCCATCACCAACTCCCAGAGTCCACTCAAACTCGTGGCCTCTGTGTTGGTGATGCTGTAATTTCATTGGGTGTGTTTCAAGGTTCTTTTGAAACTTCTTAATCATGTATTAATCTCTGCTATCTTTTTTTAAATAAGTGAAATCATTTTGCTAAAAAAGTATATTTAGAAAATTAGTTTAATTTGGATGGGGCTGCTGGATTTGATAAGACTTATTTCAGAGGTTATTAATTTGTTTTAAGTAGATTAATGTAGGTAAAACCCATTCTACTTGTTGGCAAGATAAATAGTGAAACCAGAAAGTTCCCAAATAGAACACAAGCTAAGACACAATTCTGGTCTTGGCATCTACTGTGATGTCTGGAATTCCTAATATTACTCATTCCTTTGAGTCATGCTGTCGTCTTGAGAAGGACTCCTATAGGGCCTTGTTGAAATGATGTGCTCCACTCCTTGAACACAAAGGAGATCAAACCAGTCAGTCCTAAAGGAAATCAACCCTGAATGTTCATTGGAAGGACTGAGGCTGAAGTTGAAACTCCAATATTTTGGCCGCCTGATGTGAAGAGCTGACACATCAGAGAAGACCCTGATGCTGGGAAAGATTGAGAAAAGGAGAAGGAGATGGCATAAAACATCACAGATTCAGTGGAAGGAATTTGAGCAAACTCTGGGAGATAGTGAGGACAGAAAAGTCTGTTGTGCTGCAGTCCACGGGATCGCAAAGAATCAGACACAAGGTAGCAACTGAACAACCCACTTAAGTGGGGCAACACATACCTCATTAATCATTAGTGTTAATTTGACAAATAAAACATTTATTATGAATCTGACATTTTCCTGACAATAAGCCGTGGTTCACATAAAGTTCTATTTAATTTCAAAGATAATCTGAATCAACGTAAAGCAGAAAGCCTATATAAACAAACTTGTTCTAAAAGTGTATCGATAATTATCTGAAAAGACAGATGATAAATGTGTTTCTCTTGACAGAGTGTTTGAGTGCATTTAATAGGTGTGACTGCAGAGTGTTGGTGGTGGTTTGCTATTTCATTAGCGAAAAGCATGGGATAAATTCATTAATATGCATTTATGGTCCTTCCTCCTTCTCCCCACCCTTGGTGCTAAACAGCACTCTCAGAGTCATGACATACTTTTCGTAGCTGAGTAGAAAGTATTGAGATGGACAAGCACCCAGTGTATAGTCTGGTTGTTTCCTGCCTTTGCCCATGCTTTTCCTGTTTAGCTTCAACTTGTTGACAGGTTTAAAGGATGCTGCTTCTCTCTACTTTTTTTTTTAACATGCATTTGGTTCGAGAGTCAACACCTAGTTTCTCTTTGGAAGACTTCTCACATCAAGGGAAGCCCTATGAATGAGGAAAATGCACAAATGTGTTCAGGAGGAGGGATTAAGGATTCACAGTGTACATCAGAGAAGAACACAGATTCAAGGGGCTGTAGAACCACTGGCTGAAAGCCATACATCAATTTAAGGAGCAATTATATAGGGACTCCCCTTGTGGCACATGGGATAAGAACATGCCTGCCAGTGTGGGAGACACAAGTTCAAGGCCTGGTCTGGGATGATCCCATATGCAGTAGAGCAACTCAGCTTGTGTGCCGCAGCTACTGAGCCCACACACTCTAGGGCCTGTGTGCCACAAGCACTGAAGCCTGTACACACATAGCCTGCGCTCTGCAACAAGAAAAGCCGCCACCACAAGAAGCCCGAGCACCACGGTGAGGAGTAACCCCTGCTTGCTGCAACTAGAGAAAGACCCCCACAAAACAGTGAAGAAGTAGCACAGCTGAAAATAAATAGATAAAAATTAGAAAAATGAATGAATTATTTATAGAGAGGCTTTAGCTCAAAATCCACAATTACATGTTTATTTTCTTGTATCCTCATTGGTGTTGCTTCACGTATGGTTGGGATGTAAGATTTATGTATATTTGGAAGGATGCAATGTGTGTAGAGGATGTTTGCTTGAGGTATCACTATCACACGCTCTTTCCTGCTCTTACGCTGACCATCTTCTTCTACTCTCTCTGTTTGATTCAGTTGGGCTGTCATATCTGATGCCAGGGATGGAATTTATGACTCAAGCTTGGCTATTCATTGCCTCACAGCCCCTGAACCACAGAGATTATCGCAGAGGCGGAAATGAGTGAATCCAGGGGGTGTGCATACATTCTTGGGAAGATTCTCTTCTTTGTTGAATTGAACATGGAAGAGTATGACCCTGGAGTTGTTAGAAGTCACCACGTGGAGTCTGAAAATATACACAGGAGAAGGGAGAGTCAAGAGATGGAGAAATTTTGGCTCTGCTGTCTTTCTAGAGCTCAAGTGTGGGCATTACCAGTGACAAACTCATAACCACCAAAAAGATTCTGGTTAAGTCTGTCGACTGCTTCAACATAAACATAAGCAAATGCTGAGGTCTTCAGACATAAGAGATATTGAGCCTTATCTTTTTAAAAGATTTGTCACCTGTAATGAATTCAATTTTTATTACCTCCTCTTTTTAAATCACTCTTATTAAAGATTTCAATAAGGTTTTCAATAAGAAAACTATTATTTTTAATTCCTTCCACTACATGGAGCCTGCTTTATCTTCTTTCACAGAAATTTGCACCACTTTTTCAGTAAAGTTATTTGTATACCTGTCTCATTACCATGAACAATTTTAAGAGCCTTTCAAGAAGGAACAAGTCTTGTACATATTATGACACATTCTTCTCATACTAAAACTCTACACACTGGTTGAACTTACTTGAAAGAGTGTGTGACGTCAGGTAATGGATTTTTTAAACTCAGGAATTGAGCCAAAAAAATTAGGTAAAGAAATTAAATGTGGAACCAAGATTTATTGATACTTGAAATTAGGCATATTTAATAGCTGACCACCCACTAATGAAGGGGAGAGACACATGCAGAACTCCCAAATAACAGCTAATCCTTGTATAATATAAGCTTTGTTTCAAAACCATTCAAACACATGTAGTTACACATAGTCATTTACAAGAAATGTTGTTTTAAAACAACGGTGAATTTTTTCTGCTCTGTCATTTGTTTCTGTGTATATCTCTTGCACTAGACTGACAGCTCCTTAACTTATATCCAAAAGGGTTGGTACTCAATTTTTTTGAGTGAATGAATACAATATAGAATAAATGAAAGAGTTTTCCCTCCTATTTTCATTGCTCATTTGAAGCATTTCCTTCTATTTTTTTCTGTTGCTCTCTGACTGGGTCTTCCTGCCATTTGAGTGGCTCACTGTGGGGTCTGTGTGTGTGTGTTTGCATTTTTGAGTGTGTATGGCAGCAGTTGGGGGCATTAGGGGTACTGTGGATTTTGGATCTTTCTCTACCTCTTTAATATAAAAATATTTCTGCCTCTTTCCTCAGTTCCCTGTGGGTATGTTGCATTTGTATCTTATTTCAGATCTCAGTCTGGGTATCAGAGCACAGATGGATGGCTTCAATAGTGTCTGTTTTGGGTGCACTGGTTGGGTGGGTGGTGAAGAATACAGGAGGTGTCTGTGTTCTCCACATTGCCACAGAGCTGGCCTCCTTCACAGAGATTCTGGCTTTGTCTGTGTGAAAGAAATAGCCAGACTGTGAAACAGTTTGCTTGTTTTGGCCCCTTACATTTTTTGGATCATTCCATAACCCAATCAATTGTGTAGCAATTGGCTCTAAATATACCCAAATGGAGTCAGTTGAATACATATGCACACTTAGGTACTTGCAAGGCCACCCCCACTGTGTTTGGCCTGAGCATCTTGTAGACAAATCCAGTGGCTCAGGACCTGCGTGGACATCATGGGAGGCAAGAGAGAGTAAGGGTTAATGGCACAAGTTCTGGAGGTGCACTGTCTGAGGTCAAGCTCAGACTCTGTCACTTACTAGCATGTAGCCTCGAGTATATTTGCTTAATTTTGTCGGGCTTCAGCTTCTCACCTGTAAAATGGGGATAGGTCTTATGGTGTTGTAAAAATTGAATAAGAGAATCCATGAAAAATGCCTAGCTTAAGGCCTGCCAAAGAGTAACTCTTGGGAATTGTTGACCGTGATCCTTATTGTCATCACCATCACCAGCATCATCTTCATTAGCATCATCATAAGGACAGATATTCTTGATAACTAGGCCAGAGGAAGGAATGTTGAAATTTGAGGGAGGGTTATGAGGTTTCATGTCAGGGCAGATGATCTCTAGAAGTTGGGGACCATGTGCAAATCAGGCTAGGATTGGGTCTAAGCTCTTACGGATGCATTTGCTGCTTCTCCTTGATCAGCTGGTCATGATTTGTTCACTGAAAATTCATAATAATCCTTAGGTCGTTCATTGTGAGTAATTTTTTGATGGTGAGTTGTAAATATTACTTTTGTGTGTAAAGACATACACATACACAAAATAATAAAGTAGATAGCTAGCGAGACTCTGCTACAAAGCACAGGAAGTTCATTTCAAGGCTCTGTGATGACCTAGCGGGGTGGGATGGGAGTAGGGTGGGAGGGAGGTCCAAGAAGAAGGACCTATATGTATATGTACATCTGATTCACTTCACTGTACAGCAGAAACTAACACAACATAGTAAAGTAATTATATTCCAATTAAAAAAATAGTCACAAGCCTTTAAATAAAGCTAGATGGAGAACCAAGATCTCCCTCTGTCATCTATCTATCAATCTATTCATCTACCCATCCATACATCTAATTTATTTACCTACCTAGCCCTGATCTTTACATATAAAAGCAGCTTTTTCTGGTTTCTGGTTTCTCTTTTCTCATATAAATTTTGGGAATCTCTGTCATACCACCAAATCATTAATTTCTTTCTACTCCAGAAATGTGTTTCTATGTGAACTACTGCATAAGTGTATCATACCATACGTGGTGGGTGTGTTGCACTAGACTGACAGCTCCTTAACTTATATCCAAAAGGGTTGGTACTCAATTTTTTTGAGTGAATGAATACAATATAGAATAAATGAAAGAGTTTTCCCTCCTATTTTCATTGCTCATTTGAAGCATTTCCTTCTATTTTTTTCTGTTGCTCTCTGACTGGGTCTTCCTGCCATTTGAGTGGCTCACTGTGGGGTCTGTGTGTGTGTGTTTGCATTTTTGAGTGTGTATGGCAGCAGTTGGGGGCATTAGGGGTACTGTGGATTTTGGATCTTTCTCTACCTCTTTAATATAAAAATATTTCTGCCTCTTTCCTCAGTTCCCTGTGGGTATGTTGCATTTGTATCTTATTTCAGATCTCAGTCTGGGTATCAGAGCACAGATGGATGGCTTCAATAGTGTCTGTTTTGGGTGCACTGGTTGGGTGGGTGGTGAAGAATACAGGAGGTGTCTGTGTTCTCCACATTGCCACAGAGCTGGCCTCCTTCACAGAGATTCTGGCTTTGTCTGTGTGAAAGAAATAGCCAGACTGTGAAACAGTTTGCTTGTTTTGGCCCCTTACATTTTTTGGATCATTCCATAACCCAATCAATTGTGTAGCAATTGGCTCTAAATATACCCAAATGGAGTCAGTTGAATACATATGCACACTTAGGTACTTGCAAGGCCACCCCCACTGTGTTTGGCCTGAGCATCTTGTAGACAAATCCAGTGGCTCAGGACCTGCGTGGACATCATGGGAGGCAAGAGAGAGTAAGGGTTAATGGCACAAGTTCTGGAGGTGCACTGTCTGAGGTCAAGCTCAGACTCTGTCACTTACTAGCATGTAGCCTCGAGTATATTTGCTTAATTTTGTCTGGGCTTCAGCTTCTCACCTGTAAAATGGGGATAGGTCTTATGGTGTTGTAAAAATTGAATAAGAGAATCCATGAAAAATGCCTAGCTTAAGGCCTGCCAAAGAGTAACTCTTGGGAATTGTTGACCGTGATCCTTATTGTCATCACCATCACCAGCATCATCTTCATTAGCATCATCATAAGGACAGATATTCTTGATAACTAGGCCAGAGGAAGGAATGTTGAAATTTGAGGGAGGGTTATGAGGTTTCATGTCAGGGCAGATGATCTCTAGAAGTTGGGGACCATGTGCAAATCAGGCTAGGATTGGGTCTAAGCTCTTACGGATGCATTTGCTGCTTCTCCTTGATCAGCTGGTCATGATTTGTTCACTGAAAATTCATAATAATCCTTAGGTCGTTCATTGTGAGTAATTTTTTGATGGTGAGTTGTAAATATTACTTTTGTGTGTAAAGACATACACATACACAAAATAATAAAGTAGATAGCTAGCGAGACTCTGCTACAAAGCACAGGAAGTTCATTTCAAGGCTCTGTGATGACCTAGCGGGGTGGGATGGGAGTAGGGTGGGAGGGAGGTCCAAGAAGAAGGACCTATATGTATATGTACATCTGATTCACTTCACTGTACAGCAGAAACTAACACAACATAGTAAAGTAATTATATTCCAATTAAAAAAATAGTCACAAGCCTTTAAATAAAGCTAGATGGAGAACCAAGATCTCCCTCTGTCATCTATCTATCAATCTATTCATCTACCCATCCATACATCTAATTTATTTACCTACCTAGCCCTGATCTTTACATATAAAAGCAGCTTTTTCTGGTTTCTGGTTTCTCTTTTCTCATATAAATTTTGGGAATCTCTGTCATACCACCAAATCATTAATTTCTTTCTACTCCAGAAATGTGTTTCTATGTGAACTACTGCATAAGTGTATCATACCATACGTGGTGGGTGTGTTAGGGGAAGTACACTGATTGAAACCGCCCACCCTGGCCAGGCACCATAGTAACCATTTGCATGAGTTGTTTTATGACAGGAGATCCTGATAAGGAATATGGGCCTAATAAGTCACCACCAACTGGAAGAGTTCGGGAAAGGTCTAAAGGAGACACCGCGTGTCCGTCCACTTCCCAGAATCCCTCTCCTTAGCATCCATCTTGGCTGAGCGATGCGTGCGTGCGCTACCAGGAAAGACTCTGAATTAGAATGATTGGCCAAAGACCACCTGGAAGCTAATCCCATCACCATGAAACCCGAGACTGTGAGCTAAGTGGCAGAGTAGTTCTCCTGGGTTTCCTTACCCTCTTGCTCTCCACCCGGGTGCCCTTTCCCAATAAAATCTCTTGCTTTGTCAGCACATGTGCCTCCTCAGACAATTCATTTCTGAGTGTTAGACAAGAGCCCAGTTTTGGGCCCTGGAAGGGGTCCCGCTTCCTGCAACAGGTGCAGCTGTGAGGTCCACTGCAGGAAATGGATTTGAAACAACCCAGAGAGGGCTGCTCCTCCTTGGATGATGGATGGAAGGAACACATCAAGACAAGTTCTCTAAGTAAACAACAAACTAGAAACCCTTATTGTGCCTTTTTTACTCCATCGGTTTGTATTTGAGCCCTGAGTTGTCTTTCAATGGAAAGTATAAACTGCAGCAATTTCTGAGGACATCAGCTCCATTGTCCAGTGTCCAGGCTCACTCACTTTCCCTCCTTCTAAAGCCTAATCTGCTTGACTGTTTGGAATTCCTGACTTCGTCTTCCACATTCTTCAACCCAAAAGGCATTACAGTCTTTTATAAATAGATGGACCATCTTCTATTTACCTCCTGAGAAGGAGGGCGATTAACAAAAAAAGAAGGGAAAGGTGAGAAATGATGACAAAAGCACAGAAATAGCCAAAACACTGGACAGAGATAGGAGCAGCTGATCTGCAAATTGCACCTTTGGGATTGAAAGAAAATGATTCTCAAGAACTGCAATCCTGTGGGATGTTTTTCTCCTTTGGGGTATTTCCATTTTTACAGAGGTGCAAACGACTGTATTTTCCATGCTCTAGATTTCTTTCTTTTTTTTTTAATCCTTGGTGGGATTCCCTTTTAACTTGTATTTCTCCTTGTCTTTTTAAAGCTGTATCTTCCTTTTGTTTGCCTTCCACAAGACCCTTCTGGTTTTCCCTTGCTTTCTGTAAATTGTATGGATGCATGTGTATGTGTTCATGTGGTGTGTGTGTGTGTGTGCACACGTGTGCCTATGTTTAAAGGGGAGGAAATTTTAAACTTAGAGAAACCAATTGAGTTTGGAGAAAGTTATGCTCTTTGAGGCACTTTTTTTGCCATGTACTTTGAGACACATATCTTGCTCAGTAGTGTGGTATACCAAAAACCCGCAGAGAGTGCAAACAGTGGGAAAAAATGTCTCCCTTTCCTGCTTTCGTATATGTTACATGAACCAAAGTCACAGATTCTGGGATGGAGTGGTCACAGATTCTGCTTTCTAGGTGAAAAGTCAGTCAAGAGAGAGAACTTCGTGCTTTGTGTCTGAGGAGTCTACCACAGGATGCAAAAGTTATTTTACAAGTTGCCCAACGAAAGAATGTTGTTTGTGCAAGATCTGAGGACCAGAAGTGCTTATTAGGTGTACCTTGTTAAACTCGTGCCTGATTTAATCATAATGATGTTTTTTTGTGGTGGGGATTAAATAACAGAGCATCTGCTGTGTAAACAGGTAGACAATTGAAGTTCTGCTGGAAAGAAAAGCACCCCTCTGCACACTCCTGGAAATGATCTGATTCCTCTAAAGTAGAGAAGAATTTGAAAAATCTGACATTACAGCATTCAGGCAGTTGGGGAAAGGAGCTGCAGCTTTTACTACAAGACCCATATATTTTTGGTCTAATGTTCACTCCTGCAGGATGAAAATCAAACCCAAACACAAGCTAACTCATAATCACTTTTCCTATTCTGGAAAACTCTGAAGAAGTGCTTTAAAAAGTTACAGTTCTTTCAGGTTTCTTTAACTTTTAAGTCTTAGGTAAAGGTTGCAATTGTAATTACTGTGCTTCTCCCTTCCAAGATCTGAAAAATTTAATGGGTACCTGAGGAGAAAGGTTTAGTTTTGTTTAAAAACAGTGCTATGGTAAAACCTGGAAATGTTATTCTTTATTTTCTCATTTCAAATTAAAGTCATTATTTTTTTTTAAAAGGTCATTTTTTGGAGAGTTAGGTCATATACCTCAAGGCTATATCAAACTTTTTACAATGGCACGTGCCATGGCATTGATTAAATAAAAAGTACAAGGGTTATTTTCATTCTTTGAGAGTATTTTAAAAGTGATTGATTCTTTTTTCATCTTAGAGAAAGAATACACACACAAATCTACACATGCACATACACTACATTTAGGAGGACTAAAAGTGATTTACTAGTAAAATTCATCAGTGATCTCCTTTTGCTATTGCCCGATTAATAAAGTTCTATTAGATTCTGCTACATCATTTAGGGACGGGTGAGTTGAATTACTATTTGAAATACTGTTAAATATCATATAAAAAAAGAGAAAGAAGAGATATTTTTAAAATAAATACCAAATATATTCACAGCCAAATGTAAATGGTGCCAAGAAAAAGGAAATTGATAAAAAGTCTTATTTTGAAGTGAGGCCTTTGGGTCTCTGTAATTTCATGCTTATAAAACACACATATGCTGCCTAAATTGGCTCCAAAAGCCTTCTATGATTGTTCATGACACATATTACTGGTCCTAGACCTCAATTTCTACCCAACTCCCAATATAATGTAAATTTTAAGTGTGAAATTAGGTTAAATGATGGATGTCCTATAACCCTTATAAGTATGCAAAGCATGACCCAATTTCTTGATTTTCTTATCATGCATTATTTTATTTTCTAATAAATATTTGTTTTGCTCAAACTGCTGAAAGATAGAAGTTTGCACAACATATGATTTGTCTACACCCTGTTACGCAAATAATTTGCTTTCTTTCCTAGGAAGTATAACTTTTGACCCATTTGAGACTAACCCTTCCATTTGAAAAAGTTTGCTCTTAAAAGTGATAATTTGGGGACTTCCCAGATGGTCCAGTGGCTGGGACTCCATGTTTCTAGTATAGGGGGCCTGGGCTCAATCCCTGGTGGAGGAACTAGATCCTATATGCTGCAACTAAGAGGTCATATGGCGCGAGCCCTGAATGCCGTAACTAAAGGTTCTGCCTGCTGCAACTGAGTGCAGTACGTGCCCCCTCCCACCAAAAATGTGATAGTCTTTACGATGTAAAGACCACACTCTCATATTACTAACAATTCAAAATTAATAAAAATATTTCAAATTTATGTACGCCTCTAGGCTTGCTGGCAGTCTGTATTAGATGACCAAGGTGTGCAATGAAATTTGAGGACCATCCCAGACTGTAGGTAAAATAGATTTCACGAGTCAGCCTTAAGATACAGCAATCTAATACCCCTCCTCTGTCCTTCCCAGTCACCTACTATTCAGGACACATCAGATGCACCTCTGGGGAGTTTTCCTCTCACTTCCTGTCTGATTTCCCTCACATGCAGAAGTAGGGCCCTCTCTGCCATGTTTTCAACATAACTGTTCATATATCATCTTATCATAATTATTTACATGTGTGTACTGTCAGATGGTAAGTTATTTGAGGGAAGTAAGCATGTATTCAGGGCTTTGCAGGTGGTGCCAGTGGAAAAGAACAAGCCTGCCAATGCGAGAGATGTAAGAGATCCAGGTTTGACCCCTGGGTCAGGAAAATACCTTGGAGAAGGGCATGACAACCCAATCCAGTATTCTTGCCTGAAGAATCCTATGGATCATGATGCCTGGCAGGCTATGGTCCATAAGGTTGCAAGAGTTGGACAGGATGACTGAAGAGACTTAGCATGCACACGTGCATGCAAGCATGTATTCAGCTACATGGTCTTGAAACTGAATTCAATATCAGGCATAGAATAGATATTTGATAAATATTTCTCACATGGAACAATACATTCAGCAAGAAATTTCAACTATCATCTGGTAGTCAGTGGCTTTCAAGCTTTCTGTATAGTAATGCTCTGTTAAAGTATTTCTTTCCATCACAACTCAGAACACACTCACAGGGGCACAACTGGCAAAGAGTTTTGTGATACAGCATTTTCTCTCCCTCAATAGGTGTGTCATACACCATTTTTTTCTGTTGTAGTCTATTCCATTCCATTTCATCCAATCCTATTCTATACTATTCTGCATTTGACATTGGATTCTAATCCACTACATTGAGTTCCTGAACTACTAGGTAACCCACAATTTGAAAAACGTAATTTCATATTTGTGACTTTTGGCACATCTATTTTTAAAACTATGATTTCAAGGTAATCTTTCCTGTTTTTAAGGTTATCAGAGATTCAGATTATTATAGCCATCTTCTAAACACTCATTCCACTGGAAATAACCAATGTATGAATAAAATGTTATTTCAAAATCTTCCTATTAGTAAATTTATTTCAAAATCTTCCTATTAGTAAATTCAAAATCTTTCTATTAGTAAATGTTATTTCAAAATCTTCCTATTAGTAAATTTCTCTGGTATATTTTGTTAGCGTGATTAGCAAAAATGATCTAGTTCTGGTTTTACATGGTGTACTACAGTGTCCCTTAAGAGGTGCTAAGGAATGAAGAATTAAAAAGGTCCTGTGTCCTAATAGTTGACTGGCAGCCATGACACATGCATATCTGAATTCATGTAACAAGGAATCAGTTACCAAGGAAATTGCAAAAGAGCTTTCTTGAAATAACTACACAGGAGCACTCAAAGTCAGAGACTTAGAAACTTATTGCAGTTCTTGACTCCAAAACCACAGAGAAAAAAAATACTGAAAAAATAATTTTTATGATCCAGGAAGCTGGCACCACAAATCAATTTACAGAAACATTTAACTACACACCACAATCATCTAGCTGTTCTTCAGTTACAATGAGATGATGACTCGCTGGGAAGCCTTCATTGGAAAATGCATAGTTAGGAGGTAAATCTTCTCTTTATGAAACAGAGAGAACTAGTCAACCTCTTGCTGATTTCTATGATTTTTATCCACCATAGATAGATGGGCCCACCATAACATGGGCCCATTCCAGCTCCTGATTATCTCTCTCTCTTATCCATCAAGTAAAGATGGTCTTTCTGAATAACTCAAAGGGTTCCTTTTTGAAAGTAACAGTGTTTTTGATGTTTTCTCATGCCCGAGCTAAATATAAGCACTGCATCTTATTATTTTTAATGTGGGGTTCTTGTGGGGGCTTCCCAGGTGGTGCAGTGGCAGTGAGTCTGCCCACCAGTGCAGGAGACCGAGTTCGATCCCTGTGTCGAGAAGATCCGAGAGGTAGGTAAATATCCTCTTCAAAAGCCAGCAGAACCACTGGGGTTGGATGACTGGTAGTAGAGTTTTTTTTAAAATACTTTGTTTCTCCTAGTTCAGTAAAGTTTTATTCTCTAGAGCTACACTGTCTACTATGATGGCATAGGCCACATGGGACTATGGAAACTCAATTAAAATAAAATTACTGAGTCACAGTGGCCACATTTAAAGTGCTCAATATCTATTATTGCAGGAAATTCTATTAGGAACAACAGTTCTCAGTGGCTTCCCAGGTGTCTCAGTGGTAAAGAATCCACCTGTCAATGCAGGAGAGTCAAAGGATATGAGTTCAATCCCAGGGTGAGGAAGCTCCCCTGGAGTAGGCAATGACAACTCACTCCAGTATTCTCGCTTGAAAAAAATCCATGGACAGAGGAGCCTGGTGGGCTACAGTCCGTGGGGTCACAAAAAAGGAGGATATGGCTGAGTGCATAGGCCCAGTTCTCAAGAGAGAATATTTTATTTGATTAACTTCTGATTTCTTTGGTCGCTTGTCTGATTATTGAAAAGGAAAGGTGGCAGGAGCATTGAGATGTGACAGTGGAGACTTGTCTACACAGAAAAACATTTATTTTGGCTCTAAGGGTCTCTTGTCTTACAGTGTTCTATATCCACTATAAATGGATCGTTAACATGGGTCCATGCAAGCTCTTGATTTTGAGTCTCTCTCTCTCTAATCAATCTTCCTCACTGCTTCCAGAGTTACCACTCTAAATCACAGATCAGTGTAGTTCTTTTTTTCAAGAAAACTTCAAAATGTTCAGAGTAACTTCTATTCTTGCTTTGTATTCGTCCTGGCAGAAATCAGTAGCTCTTAATCTGTGGTTTATGTTCTGGTGACACTCTTAGCCAGCTACCCATGAATCTCTAGTCCTTGACTCACATTGTTCCATGGAGCTCCATGCAAGCTGTCCATGCCTCTTAGTTGTTTATTTCTTAAAAAAAAAAATATTTTATTTTTGGTTGTGCTGGCTCTTCATTGCTTTGCACGGCTGTCTCTAGTTGGTGAGCAGGGGTTACTCTTCACTGTGGTGCACAGGCTCTCCTTGCAGTGGCTTCTCTTGTTCCAGAGCACAGGCTCTAGGCTCAGGGGCTTCCGTAGTTGCACCACCTGGGCTCAGAAGTTGTGGAACATGACTTAGTTGCTCTGCATCATGTGGAATCTTCCCAAACCCAGGATCGAACCCATGTCCCCTACACTGGCAGGCAAATTCTCCAGTGCACCACCAGGGAAGTACTTAGTTCAATTCATGTGCCAGAACCTTTGTGAAAACTGTGATCCCTGAATCAAATCAAAACTGAATCAAATTCAGACTTACCCCTAGGTTTTTAAGCACTCACAGCATTTTACTTGCACCTCTATTACAGCATTTCCCCCCCAATTAAAGTTTTACATGCCTAACTCTCCCACTGGATTATAAGCTTTCTGAAGAAAAAAAGACCTGGCATACCCATATTGCCCACAGCTTTTTGCACATAACTGCTTAACAAGGTATGGGCAGAGAGAGTTAAATTGGAGTGAGGAATAAAACACCTGGTTAACTGAGGTCGGGTGAGAGTTTGTTTAAAGAAATACTGCTGAGGGTTGGGTAAGGCTGTGAAGGATGCAGACGGGAGGAGGGCTGAACTTACCACGAGAAATCTAACCTTGGCCATGCTCAAGAGCATAACAGAGTTGTGAGGGGGCAGTGCAGGCTGCCAGTGTTTCACACAACACCACAAGGCATTCCTCATGATGGAGATCAAGCTCAGGCAGCATGAGTCACTCTCTCCCTGAGCTCATGTGGCACTTAATCCACAGCTCTGCTCTATTCTGTGTCCTCAGATTGGGCACTGCTTGGCATCAGTGCTGCCATCTTGCTCTGACTCCCTTCCTCCCTGCATGCTCTGCTCCATTCATCCTAGGTCCTAGTTTCATACATTCCACAAGGAGGTTCTCAGCAAATTGTGGCCGAATAAATCCAACTGTGAGCTATGAAACGAGTGAGAAAGGTCACCACAGGTAGAGTGTAAAACATGGCTACAAATAGGAATGCAGAACATGATGCCAGAGTTCTTTTATTTATTTTCAAACAGCCTGGGGTCTTTGGGTCATCTTTCCCGTTTAACACAGCCATATCTTGGCATGCCTGGAATTCTGAATGCTGTTTGATCAATCATCACTTCTTCTTCTTTTTTTTTTTCCCTTCACAAAAGGGCCTGTTTTTACTAGAGATAAAACTCCCTTTCTTCATCTTCAAAAAGAAGCTCAAGATGTTTTTTTTTTTTTTTTTTTAAATTCCCCCCTTTTGACTTTTCTCTCTCTGTGTTTCCTGGGATCAGTGTGAAGTGAATGTGAAGGCTCAGGACTGGGAATGAGGAACATGGAACTCTTTCCTTGAGTGGAAGGGAGGTTCATCAAAGCACATGTGTGGTCAAGGAAGCTTAAAAATAAAGCTGATTTCTAAAGGTGAAAAAAAAATTCATTAAGCTTTCAATAAGCTGCTTTTCTTTTTCTTAAGGAATCAGTTGATTCACTTACCAAAAAAAAAAAAAAGAAAAATGTTGCCAACAGAGGAAAACGCAATGCACTTTTCCAAAAGGATCCTTTGAGTAAAAGGAACACGTAAATTCCAAGAAAAGTTAGTTAGAAAGAACAGTTTATTCTCCCTTGTGCCTTCTCATCACATCAGTATTTATTCCCCCCAGATAACCTTTATTTATTCATTTTTAAACCATCATAGGTGTCTACATGTTGGTCAGGACATAAAGAACTTTTCTTACCACAAAGACCCTTTTGGGACACCAGTGGAGACCTCAGCTCTCCTTTTAAACTCGTAGGACTCTAAAACCTAATGTTTGCAGAGACAAACAGGAGGGCTACTGCAAGAAGGCAGAAGCCTAAGCAGTTAGGATGTAGGCCTCTTACCAAGAAAATCACTGGGCTGTTCCAACACGGGCTGGTTTGCCATCAATCCATAAGATGGAGATAGGGCGTGCCAGTTTCAGACTGTGTAACTTCTATTTACTGAAACTGTAACACATATTCATTGTAAGCTACAATTATCCACAGTTTAGTCTGTTTATGAAACCGTTTTGTGGTTATTTATTAAAAATAAAATTTATGTGTGCTTATTGAAGCTATATTTTGGCAGGCAAAAGAGGCTGGCAGAAATGTTTGAGTCAACAGCCAGGCTCCAGCCACTCTTTATGTCGTCATATAAAAACTTGTCAAATAATATTTAGTTTTTAATCTTCAGCTGCAAACATAGGGTTAGTCATGAAAATATTCTGTGAGTAGGTCTCCTTGAAACAAGAACCCGGGTGTTTGGATTTCAGTTAAGGTGATAATTAAGTTTCTGGCTTCTTTAGGAGCAATCTGTTATTCCTTTCCTTCCACTAACTTCTATTACCTGTTTTTTTGTCCAAGTTACTCATGTCTTTAAAAAGCTGTCTCATAATGATTTTTAAAAATATAAGCTATCTGTTTATCTATCAGTTCAAAAATCCAAAACCATATTATCATGACTAAGAAGAAATTATCCTGCCAGCATAGACATCGTTGTCCTGTACTGAAAATCTTTTTAATGCAAATGGATTATTTATTCTTATGAAACTTTTTAGTTATTTAAATCACCGTACTTATTTTTTGATGCCTTCTAAGAAGAAAGTTCTTTTCAAAGAGACCACACTTGCTGGCTTCAGAAATGTATGTTGTTGCTTAGACACTAAGTCACGCCCTACTCTTTTGTGACCCCATGGACTATAGCCCACCAGCCCCTCTGTCTGTGGGATTTCCTAGGCAAGAATCCTGGAGTGAGTTGCTATTTCTTCTCCAGGGCACCTTCCTCTCCCTGGGATCAAACCCATGTATCCTGCATTGGCAGGTGGATTCTTCTACCACCGAGCTACCATGGAAGCCTCTCAGAAATGTATAGTTCATCTTAATGAGTAACTTACAAACAAATCAAAATGACAGGAGTTTGTTGATAGGAATTCTGAACTGAAGGAAAAATGTCATTGTAAAGGACTTTTGAATTAGACAGAAGGGATATACTGTGAACAGTTGGAACAAAGTGGTTCTTTGCTTTGCATCTCCTCACACAAAGAATAAATGGGAGAAGAGGAAGTACTTAGTATGAAATTATTCAAGAGGAAATCTTTCCGGAAAGGGAGTTTCTGAGTTGTGATAAACAGGAGTTGAAAAAAGATTGCCCCATGTACTTCTTTCTACTGCCTTAAATACCTTAGCTGTGAGTCATCCCTGAGCTTGCATGTACTTTGCCTTGAAAGAATTTCTGATCTCAGCTATATGTTCAATATATCAAATGTTGCCTGTCTCTCTGCCCCCTTTCTCCACTAGGATTTGGCTTTGGTTTTTGTAGAAGAGCTTTTTTGAAGGTGCCTTGTTGATAGTAATTTGGTACTGCAATTTAACATTTGTTGCCCAGTCATAGTTCAGGTTCATACATGTTTTATTTATTGGGCATTTTCTGTGAACAAAATTCTGTGCCATCCACTAAAGAGAATGTCAAGTTTTCTAAGATAGAGCCATTACTGGGAGAAGCTTATAAAATGATAACGTATATTATCTATGAGCAATCTCTATTTCATAGTCTATAGGTGTTTGCATCCCATTAATGTGGTGAAGCATTATTTTGTATCCACCATATACAAGAACTATGAGGCCTGGAGATCAGTATTTTGGAGACAGAGACTTAGCATGGCTGGCGGGTAAGAGTGGCAAGGGAGGGATCCATCTGGATCAGGAGGACCCCAAAAATGCCATTGAGGGGTTTCAAGCAGAGAAGCAAAAAAGACTAGTTTGAATTAAGTTTCCCAAGTTTGAAGCGTCTGAGAGAGTTGAGTAGGAAGGATGCTTCTAAAAAAGTGACCCAGGGCTTCATATATGGAAACATTTGCAAAGGAACAAAAGAAGAAGGATTGGATAGAGAAAAAAGATGATTTGGGGTTTGGCTGACCTCACAGGGAGAAGTGATCCTCCAGAGTAGTCCAGTGATATGAGATATTTGGACATTTATACCTCCACATTCTAATGTCATTGGATATGGGCTTGTCCAGGATGGAGTGTGATCTGGGGTAAGGCAGCTCTCTGATGCCAAGATAACCCTAAAGGGGCTGATATTAAACCCAACTTCTGGATAAGAAGTCCTTCATTGAAGCAGAATTTGTGTGCTGTGTCTCAATGTCCACTGAAAAGAGTGGATTGGGAAACCACTTAGGTGCTGTTTGAATTGTTCAATGGGAGATGATGATAGTTGGAACTATTAGGGGGCCATTGAGTTGCAAGGAAGAGAATGGAATAAAAAAACACTTTTGGCATAGGTCCTACAGTAACAGGATGGATTGGATGAGGAGGTAAAGGAGAAAAAGACAAGGATGAATCTCAGAGTTTTGTCACAAACAAGTGGGAAGAGAAATACCATGTTCAAAGGAGGAGAGTGTTCAAGGAAGAGAATGATAGGATTGGGTGGGCAGTGATGTAATTAAAGAGTTTTCCTCTGCACAAATTTGATATGCTGATGATTCAACCAAGTGGAGACATCAGCAGAAAGTTGTATGCATGATTCTGGAGCTTAGAAAGGAGGTCTGCAATGTTGCTTTATGTTGCTGCCTTTGTTGTTATTGTGACAGAAGCCAGACCAATAGCCAGTTGCAAGTGCTAATTCCTAGCAAAGGAATATGGCAAAATGGGAGGGAGGTTCAGTAGAGAACCCTGAGTAATAGCCAACTCTAGATGTGGAGGAATGAACAAATGAGGCTGAGGTGCCGTGTGAGAAGAAGGAAGAAAACCAGGCAATGTGCTGTTGTGGAAGCTTAGGAAGGCAGGCACTATTTGCATTTTTTTTTTTTGATATTAATGAGGAAGAACATCTATTATAATGTTTACTGTTCATTTATTAACACTTTTGTTGAGATATTCAACATATCACATAATTCTTCAAATGTACAATTTGATTATTATATTTATTTTATTATTAATTTTTAGTAAATTTACCAAGTTGTATGACCATCACCATAAATCGGTTTGAGAACATTTTATTGCCCAAAGAGGGGACTGGAATGCAAAAGTAGGAAGTCAAGAAACACCTAGAGTAACAGGCAAATTTGGCCTTGGAATACGGAATGAAGCAGGGAAAAAGCTAACAGAGTTCTGCCAAGAGAACACACTGGTCCTAAAAAACACCCTCTTCCAACAACACAATAGAAGACTCTACACATGGACATCACCAGATGGTCAACACTGAAATCAAATTGATTATATTCTATGCAGCCAAAGATGGAGAAGCTCTATACAGTCAGCAAAAACAAGACCGGGAGCTGACTGTGGCTTGGATCATGAACTCCTTATTGGCAAATTCAGACTGAAATTGAAAAAAGTGGAGAAAACCACTAGACCATTCAGGTATGACCTAAATCAAATCCCTTATGACTATATAGTGGAAGTGAGAAATAGATTTAAGGGACTAGATCTGGTAGACAGAGTGCTTGATGAATCATGGGTGGAGTTTCGTGATACTGTACTGGAGAAGGAATCAAGACCATCCCCAAGAAAAAGAAACGCAAAAGAGCAAAATGGCTGCCTGAGGAGGCCTTACAAATAACTGTGACAAGAAGAGAAGTGAAAAGCAGAGGAGAAAAGAAAAGATATAAGCATCTGGATGCAGAGTTCCAGAGAATAGCAAGAAAAGATAAGAAAGCCTTCCTCAGAGATCAATATAAAGAAAGAAATACAGGAAAACAATAGAATGGGAAAGACTCGAGATCTCTTCAAGAAAATTAGAGATACCAAGGGAGCATTTCATGCAAAGATAGGCTCAAAAAAGGACAGAAATGGTATGGACTTAACAGAAGCAGAAGATATTAAGAAGATGTGACAAAAATACACAGAAGAACTGTACAAAAAAGATCTTCATGACCCAGATAAACACAATGGTGTGATCACTCATCTAGAGCCAGATATCCTGGAATGCGAAGTCAAGTGGGCCTTAGGAAGCATCACTATGAACAAAGCTAGTGGAGGTGATGGAATTCCAGTTGAGCTATTTCAAATCCTGAAAGATGAAGCTGTAAAAGTGCTGCACTCAATATGCCAGCAAATTTGGAAAACTCAGCAGTGGCCACAATACTGGAAAAGGTCAGTTTTCATTCCAATCCCCAAAAGGCCAATTCCAAAGAATGCTCAAGCAACCGTACAACTGCACTCATCCCACATGCTAGTAAAGTAATGCTTAAAATTCTCCAAGCAGGCTTCAGCAATACGTGAAACATGAACTTCCTGATGTTCAAGATGGTTTTAGAAAAGGCAGAGGAACCAAAGATCAAATTTCCAACATCACTTGGATCATGGAGAAAGCAAGAAAGTTCCAGAAAAACATCTATTTCTGCTTTATTGACTATGCCAAAGCCTTTGACTGTGTGGATCACAGTAAACTGCGGAAAATTCTGAAAGAGATGGAAATACCAGACTACCCAACCTGCCTCTTGAGAAACCTATATGCAGGTCAGGAAGCAACAGTTAGGACTGGACATGGAACAATAGACTGGTTCCAAATAGGAAAAGGAGTACGTCAATGCTGCATATCGCCACCCTGCTTATTTAACTTATATGCAGAGTACATCATGAGAAACACTGGACTGGAAGAAGCACATGCTGGAATCAGATTGCTGAAAGAAATATTAATAACCTCAGATATGTAGATGACACCACCTTTATGGTAGAAAGTGAAGAAGATCTAAAGAGCCTCTTGATGAACGTGGAAGAGGAGAGTGAAAAAGTTAGCTTAAAGCTCAATATTCAGAAATCTAAAACCGTGGCATCCAGTCCCATCACTTCATGGGAAATAGATGGGGAAACAGTGGAAACAGTAGCTGACGTTATTTTTCTGGGCTCCAACACTACTGCAGATCTTGATGGCAGCAATGAAATTAAAAGATGCTTATTCCTTGGAAGGAAAGTTATGACCAACCTAGATAGCATATTCAAAAGCAGAGACAATACTTTGCCATCAAAGGTCCATTTAATCAAGGCTATGGTTTTTCCAGTGGTCATGTATAGATGTGAGAGTTGGACTATAAAGAAAGCTGAGCATGGAAGAACTGATGCTTTTGAGTTGTGGTGTTGGAGAAGACTCTTGAGAGTCCCTTGGACTGCAAGGAGGTCCAACCAGTCCATCCTAAAGGAGATCATCCTGAGTGTTCATTGGAAGGACTGATGCTGAAGTTGAAACTCCAATACTTTGGCCACCTGATGTGAAGGGCTGACTCATTGGAAAAGAGTCTGAACGATCTTTGGGAAAGACTGAGGGCAGGAGGAGAAGTGGACGACAGAGGATGTGATGGTTGGATGACATCATCGACTCGAGACATGGGTTTGGGTGGACTCCGGGGGTTGGTGATGGACAGGGAGGCCTGGCGTGCTGCTGTTCATGGGATCACAGAGTCAGACATGACTGAGTGACTGAACTGAACTGAAGATCACTCATGCAGAGTCATTTTTTTTTTTTTGCTTTTCTTTTGTCTATTGCTTTCTTTTTAAAAAATATTTATTTTTGAGAACTTTAAAAAAAGTTATTAAAATTTTTTGGACATAGGCTTGAAAATATTGTTTCTTCAGGTTGTCATTTATCTTTTAATCTAGCTCACAGAGATACTTTGCTTGTAGGAACTATGTGATTTTATGGAATTAAAGGTACTGATCTTTTCTTTTATGGATGCTTACTTTGTTTTTTGAGATTATTGGAAAGCTTTCCCTGCTGAGATTATAAAGATATTTTCCTACTATTTTTAAGGTTTTTTTTTTTTTACATTCTAATTTTTAATTCATTTGGAATTTGCTTTGTTTTAAAGAAAGATGTAGTGGTGCAGTTTTTATCTCGCTTTCCAAGTTACTGATCAGTTGTTCCAAAATCAATTATTCACTAATCCATCTTTTCTCTATTGATTTGGTTAAATTACCATACTGTCTCCTTTGCTGATCTATTCTTGCCTTAGTGCCATGCTGTTTTATTTACTACTCGTTAGAAATACATTTTAATATCTGAGACCATACTAGCATTTAGCTTAGTCTTCATGTGGCAGAGTTGATTCAGAAATTCATTTACTACCCTTTTTATAGGGACCCCTGGTTTTGTCTTTTACTTCTCTTTGACAGCAGTCCAGCCCTCATTACAAGTAGATCTTGCTCAACCCCAGGCTTCAAGTCTATTTATTTATTTCACCAAACTTCCAAAATAAATCTGTTTCTTCAGCCAGATTAGTAATTTGGAAATTTGACTGCTTTGGTTGCATAAACATCCAAATTGGCTTGGTTGTCTGGGAATCTGAGAGTGGCTTTCCATCATCAGTGAGTAGCCCATTTTCTGGGTAATTTAAGGTAAACATCTCGTGATACCTGAAAAGAAGGGTTGACTGTAATAATTTCATTGGCAAATTGGCATATTATGTTGTCTATGTCAATTTCATGTGGTTTTATTGTCTTTCTGGTAGTCTTCAAGTAAATGTGGAGTTGAGGATTATTTATTCACTCACTGCTTAACAATATTGGCTATCTTTATTCCCTTTATCAGCTCAAATTATTGTCCCAATTCTACAGAGCAATTTTTGAATTTTTTAGAAATTTCTTTTTCTTTCCTCCAAAAAGGCTTCTGTATTTTAGTATGAAGACCCTAAATTTCACTGATGTGATTTATGAATGAAAAGAATGCAGAAAAGGATAAGAAGCCAGCTCCTATATGTCATTTTTCATGAGTACAGAGAGATGTTGTGTACAATTCTTATATACTTTATATAGATAAGGAGAAGTTGTCAATTATAACCAAGGTTGTGCAGGTAGTCTTTACACCTTAAAGTGTAAGGTAAAAGGAATTTTTTTCAGACCAAAAGTCTAGGAGTAATTATGGTGGAGCAGACAAAGAACCAGAGTTGGTGCCTCAGGATATGCATTCGGCTCCTGACTCCATGGCCTAGAGACCTCAAGCAGGGGGATTACCTTCTCCAAACCTCTGCTTCTTCAACTGTGAAAGGAAGTGATAACAGACGCTTACCTCATAGAATTGACAGGAGTATAAAATAATATGTATATAATTAACATGAGGGTTTGTGTTGTAGGAAAACAAACTATAGAAATCTTGAGTATAGAGGTTAAGTTTCTAACCTTTCTTTGGCTTGGAAGCATTCATGTCAACTGAAAACAAAGTAAATATTGTGGTTCATCTCATTTAAGATGCCATAGATTTTAGAATACGTAGGCTTCCCATGTGATTCAGTGGTAAAGAATCTACCTGCCAAATAGGAGACAGGGATTCAGTCCCTTGGTTGGGAAGATTCCCTGGAGGAGGAAATGGCAACTCACGCCTGTATTTTTGGCTGAGAAATCCCATGGACAGAGGATCCTGGCAGGCTGCAGTCCATGGAGTCACAAAGTTGGAAACAACTGAGCAACAAACTTTCAGTTTCAGTGGGAAATGCTCCCAATTTCAGAAACCAAGTGTAAGACATAACTTGATTTCTGAGATAATAAAATATGAAATGATTGTGTCTTAGAATGGATGAAAGAAGTACAGAAAATAAGAAATATTTGGACCAATTGGGAAGAGGGTCAGTCTGAATCAGTAATAACTTATACCTGTTGAATGGTAGTTAGAAATGGACATAAACAACAAACTGGTTCCAAATAGGAAAAGGAGTACGTCAAGGCTGTATGTTGTCACCCTGCTTATTTAACTTATATGTAGAGTACATTATGAGAAATGCTGTGCTGGAGGAAGCAAAAGCTGGAATCAAGAAGGCCGGGAGAAATATCAATAACCTCAGATATGCAGATGGCACCACCCTTATGGCAGAAAGTGAAGAAGAACTAAAGAGCTTCTTGATGAAAGTGAAAGAGGAGAGTGAAAAAGTTGGCTTAAAGCTCAACATTCAGAAAACTAAGATCATGGCATCTGGTCCCATCACTTCATGGCACATAGATGGGGAAACAGTGTCAGACTTTATTTTTGGGGGCTCCAAAATCACTGCAGATGGTGACTGCAGCAATAAAATTAAAAGATGCTTACTGCTTGGAAGGAAAGTTATGACCAACCTAGACAGCATATTCAAAAGCAGAGACATTACTTTGCCAACAAAGGTCCATCTAGTCAAGGCTATGGTTTTTCCAGTGGTCATGTATGGATGTGAGAGTTGGACTATAAAGAAAGCTGAGTGTGGAAGAACTGATGCTTTTGAACTGTGGTGTTGGAGAAGACTCTTTGGAGTCCCTTGGACCACAAGGAGATCCAACCAATTCATCCTAAAGGAGATCAGTCCTGAGTGTTCATTGCAAGGATTGATGCTGAAACTCCAATACTTTTGCCACCTGATGCGAGGAGTTGACTCATTGGAAAGGCCTCTGATGTTGGGAAAGACTGAGGGCAGGAGGAGAAGGGGATGACAGAGGATGAGATGGTTGGATGGTATCATTGACTCAATGGACGTGGATTTGGGTGGACTTTGCGGGTTGGTGAGGACAGGGAAGCCTGGCATGCTACATACAGCTCATGGGGTCACAAGTAGTCAGACGCGACTGAGTGACTGAACTGAACTGAACTGAACACATGTGTGGAAACTTTTAAGAAGGGACATGGCTTGTGACTTTCAAATGATGATAACTGAAATAGATTAATGGGTCACCAGACTAGTTGCCTTAATAGATCACTGACGTGATTGGCATATATTACAGGAGTAAGAATGGTACCATTGTTTGGGCCCATTATAAATCTGGGCCACCTGGCCCAGCTGGGTCCTGAGCTCTACCTCTAATTGGTATACAGTATAACTGAATAGCATAACAGTACAATGTAACTCTGTACATTATATATGAAAGTTGTTAAGTAAATCCTAAGAGTTTTCATCACAAGTAAAACACTTTTCTCTATTCTTTAATTTTGTGTTTATATCAGATGATGAGTGTTCACTAAATTTATTGTGGTAATCATTTCATAATGTATGTAAGGCAAATCATTCTTCTGTTTACATTAAACTTATAGAGAGCTGTACATCAGTTAATATTGTCATACTGGGAAAACTGGAAAAAAGAAAATAAAATGTGTCTTTTTTTCTTCTGAAATTAAAATTACACCTGAGTTTCTTTCTCACCTTTAGATTTTGCTTTATCTACTCTATTCTCTCAACTTTCTCTACTAGCTTTTCTGTTTTGGTTATAAGTGGGTAAACATTTTTCAAAATAAATAAAATCCTTATAATCTGTTATTGTTTAGAGGCAATATAGCCAAGTGGGAGCTTCCCAGGTGGGGCTAGTGGTAAAGAACTGGCTCCAATGCAGGAGACACCAAAGATGCCGTTTTGATTCCTGGGTCAGGGAAGATTCCTGGAGGAGGGCATGGCAATCCACTCCAGTATTCTTACCTGGAGAATACCATGGAGAGAGGAGCCTGGTGGGTCCATAGTGTCACAAAGAGTTAGACATGATGTATGGATATGAGAGTTGGACTGTGAAGAAGGCTGAGTGCTGAAGAATTGATGCTTTTGAACTGTGGTGCTGGAGAAGACTCTTGAGAGTCCCTTGGACTGCAAGGAGATCCAACCAGTCCATTCTGAAGGAGATCAGCCCTGGGATTTCTTTGGAAGGAATGATGCTGAAGCTGAAACTCCAGTGCTTTGGCCACCTCATGCAAAGAGTTGACTCATTGGAAAAGACTCTGATGCTGGGAGGGATTGGGTGCAGGAGGAGAAGGGGATGACCAAAGATGAGATGGCTGGATGGCATCATGGACTCAATGGACGTGAGTCTGAGTGAACTCTGGGAGATGGTGATGGACAGGGAGGCCTGGCATGCTGCGATTCATGGGGTCACAAAGAGTCAGACACGACTGAGCAACTGAACTGAACTGAACTGAAGTGACTTAGCACACATGCTTAGTCAAGTGGATAAAAACATGAGCTGTAGAATTATATTGTGTAGGTCCAAATTCCAGCTCATCTACTTAGCAGCTGGATACATTGGATAGATTACTTCCCACATCTGCTCTTCAATTGTTTTCATCTGGAAATCTGGGCCATAATGTAATCCTCGCTTCATAGAGTTGTTGAAGGATTAAGTGAATTAATAGATATGTAACACACTTAGGATATTGCCTGGGCATAGTAAGTGCTGAATAAGTGTTATCTATTATTGTCATCATCCCTCAATTACTCAGCCTGTTTTCTCTCGTTTATTCTTATTTCATCATCAACAAAAAAGTTGTTTTTTGAAACAATTGCATTGGACTGACTGGCAGAACTATCGGAGGGAAAACCAGTCATCAATGAACTGTTGAAATAAAGGGGAGCAGGTCAGATGATGTAGGACTGTAAGGATTCTGAATTTCCAACTAAAAGACCTGGGAAGATGCTGCACCATTCTGAGCAAAGGAATGCAATATTCTGATACATTTTTTAAAAGGATTACTCTGATTGCCTGATTGAAATGTGAAGTGATGATGTTGAGAAGCTATTTCAATAATCCAAGTGAGAGATAATTTGGCTATGTGGTATCTGAAAAGTGAGATTTGAGGTATATTTTGAGGATAAAATCAATAGGACTACTGAGGAATTGGATGTAAGAGAGAAAAAAGAAGTCAAGGGAGATTTGAAAGTTTTGACCCTTAGCAGTTAGAAGCTTGTGGCTACGCTTTCCAGAGATGGGAAGACTCTAGTTAGAACTGGTTTGCAGAGGAAGAGAAGTTTAATTTTGATCATATTGAGTTTTCAAAGTCTGTTGCCTGTGTGTGTGCTCAGTGTGTCTGACTCTTAGTGATCCCATGGGCTGTAGCCCAGGCTCTCTGTCCACGGAATTATCCAGGCAAGAATACTAGAGTGGATTGACTTTTCTATTCCAGGGAATATTCCTGACTCAGAGATCAAGCCCACGTCTCTTGCATCTCCTGCATTGGTAAGCAGATTCTTCACCACTGTGTCATCTGGGAAGCCAGTGAAAATGCTGAATTAATGCAGTTAAATATGCAAGTGTAAAGTTTGCCAAGCAGCCTTGGCCTGTGATATAAAATTAGAAATGATCAGGGTAGAAGGTATTTAAAATCTTGAGAATAATGACATCATTGAGGGTGTCAGTGAAGGATAAGAAGAAAATAAGAAGAAAGTTAAGAACTGAGGAATTCCAGTGTACAGTGGCTGAGAAGTGAGAATGGAGACACAGATGGAGGGGTTGTTCATGTGGTAGAAACATGGTGAAAGGTAAAGGGAGGAAGAGCTGGTAGGGAAGATAGAATGAGTCAAATATAATTGGCAGGTTGAGCCAGTGAAGTATATCAGAGGAGACCTTAATAGAAACACTGGGTGGAGTGATGGGAGTGAAGTCTAATGAATGGGTTTAGGAGAAAATGAGGCCTGAGGAACTGTATGAAACAAGTATAGATGATTCTGTGGAGGAAGTTCTGCTATTAATAGGAAGGATGGGGCAGTAATTGGAGGGGAAAGTTACATTAATATCAAGAGGGTTTTGTTATTTTTTTAAATGTAAAAAAAGATGCTTTACGTAATGAAATGATCCAGTAAGAGGGAAAAGCTTATGAAGCAGAAAAGAGTGGATAGGTACTAGAATAACCTCCTTGAGTAGGCAAGAGAGGATGAAAACTGGTGCAAAAGTAGAAAAGGTGGATCTTAGAAGTTCACTCAAGTTGGAGAAAGTGGTGGGCAGGCAGAGTGTTAGAGTGAGATGCTGGTAGGTGGACAGAAGCAGCGGGAGAAGTTCTATTCTGATTGTTGCTACCTTTTGTTGACATAGGAAGCAAAGTTATCAGATAGGAGTGAAGACTGGAACAGAAGTGTGGAATTTCCTAATAGTCCTTCAGTGGGGAGGGAGGAAGAATAGAGATGATCTATCTAGAGTGATTGTCCTGCATCACAAAGGGCCCCCGAGGATAGTGACTGCAAATTTAAGTTGATACTAGATTTTCTTTAGCCATATTTAGCTCTTCTGAGGTCAGACGGAAAAGGGTTTGAAGTTTGGTCTTAATTAGAGTTGAGCTTTTTAGCCAAGTGAGTAAAATAATATGAATATGATTGATATAAAATACAGTGTTCAAGTTATATTCTAGGGAGAGATGAGATTCTGGTAAGAGCCCGGGCAGTATAGTTAAACTGAGGTCAGAGTTTGGGATTCTTGGAACTTAGTTATAGAGGTGCTATAGTTTTTGATAATAATGATGTTAAAATTGAACAAGGACCAGAATCACATGCTGGGTTTGTTAAACAGAAATTTCTTTGCCCTATCCCACATTTACTGTTTCAATGTAGATCTGAAGTGAGGTCTGAGAATGCTCATTTTCAGCAAATACCCAGGTGATATTGAGACTGAACTTTGAGAGCCACTGGTGTGTGAGAATGGTAAGTTAATGACTGAGACAGGTGGAAGAATATGACTATCAGAATAAACAGGTTCAAAACTGTAAGAAACCAGAATGTTGGACGAATCATCTATTTGGAGACAGGAAATGTCAAAGAGAGAGGAACAGCAGGTCTAGGAGCTAATGTCTTTGAGAAATGCGAGGGATGGCTATCTGGGAAGAGGGGCTGGGTGGAAATTTGACAATGTGAGATGCAAATTTGGATGTTTAAATGAAGGAAGGGGGACTGCAGGACTCCTTACATAGATGGTTATGTACCCTGCACATCTCTAGGGGGTGCCGTTCACATCACGGTTCCTGGGAAAGAGAATAGTCAGCAAAATTTCATTGAGACTTAGCAATACAGTTACTTCTTGAATTTTAACTTCTAGATACACAAGATGTACACACATTCTAAATTGTTGTTGTTCATTCACTAAGTCATGTACAATTCTTTGCAACCCAGTGGACTGCAATATGCCAGGCTCACCTGCTCTTCACTGTCTCCAGGAGTTTGCTCAGACTCAAGTCCGTTGAGTTGGTGATGCCATCCAACCATCTCTTTCTCCTCCTGCCATCAGTCTTTCTCAGCAACAGTCTTTCCTGATGAGTTGGCTCTTTGCATCAAGTGACCAAAGTATTGGAGCTTAATCTTCAGCATCAGTTCTTTCAGTGAATAGTCAGGGTTGATTTCCTTCAGAATTGACTGGTTTGATCTCTTTGCAGTTCAAGGGACTCTAATTATCTCTGCTCTAAAAGGAAAATGCTTTGGCTTAAAAGCATTCAAATCATGGGGTATTTAGCTCTCCTCTGAAGTAAGTAATGAAGGAGAAAAATCCATAAATAATTACAATCAGACCCCCACACAGATGCTCCTATACCCAAATTGGTATTAGTTCTTCTGATGTCTAAAGTTGGATGTGCTGTGCTGTGCTAAGTCGCATCAGTCGTGTCAACTCTGTGTGACCCTACGGATTGCAGACCACCAGGTTCCTCTGTCCATGGGATACTCCAGACAAGAATATTGGAGTGGGTTGCCATGCTCTCCTACAGGACACTTTTGGATAATTGCTATGTAATTTTAAAAGTCTGCCTAATGACTGAGGCAGCAGGGTCATCTCATTTAAATCTACTTCTTCATTGCCTTTTTTCTTTTAACTGATAATCTTCTTTTTTCTCTCCTTTTTTATTTTATATATATATATATATATATATATCTTTTGGCAACAAAACAAACACACTACCTCACAATGTGAGTTTAAATTGGCTAAATGGAACCAAAGCATCCCCAGAATAGTGGTGCAGGACATTTATTTTCAAATGGTCATGAAAACCCCTATTAATGTTTAATTACCTTCAGTTCAGTTCAGTTTAGTTCAGTCCCTCAGTCATGTCAGACTCTTTGCAACCTCGTGAATTGCTGCACGCCAGGCCTCCCTGTCCATCACCAATTCCTGGAGTTCACCCAAACCCTTGTCCATTGAGTTGGTGGTGCCAGCCAGCCATTTCATCCTCTGTCATCCCCTTCTCCTCCTGTCTCCAATCCCTTCCAGTATCAGGGTCTTTTCCAATGAGTTAGGTCTTCACATGAGGTGGCCAAAGTATTGGAGTTTCAGCTTTAGCATCAGTCCTTCCAATGAATATCTAGGATTGATCTCCTTCAGATGGACTGGTTGGATCTCCTTGCAGTCCATAGGACTCTCAAGAGTCTTCTCCAACACCACAGTTCAAAAGCATCAATTCGTCAGCACTCAGCTTTCTTCACAGTCCAACTCTCACATCCATACATGACGACTGGGAAAACCACAGCCTTGACTAGACGGACCTTTGCTGGCAAAGTACTGTCTCTGCTTTTGAATATGCTATCTAGGTTGGTCATCACTTTCCTTCCAAGGAATAAGTGTCTTTTAATTTCATGGCTGCAGTCACCATCTGCAGTGATTTTTGAGCCCTCAAAAATAAAGTCTGACACTGTTTCCACTGTTTCTCCATCTATTTCCCATGAAGTGATGGGACCAGATGCCATGATCTTAGTTCTGAATGTTGAGCTTTAGGCCAACTTTTTGACTCTCCACTTTCACTTTCATCAAGAGGTTTTTTAGTTCTTCACTTTCTGCCATAAAGGCAGTGTCATCTGCATATTTGAGGTTATTTATATTTCTCCCAGCAATCTTGATTCCAGCTTGTGCTTCTTCCAGCCCAGCATTTTTCATGATGTACTCTGCATAGAAGTTAAATAAGAAGGGTGACAATATACAGCCTTGACGTACTCCTTTTCCTGTTTGGAACCAGTCTGTTGTTCCATGTCCAGTTCTAACTGTTGCTTCCTGACCTGCATATAGGTTTCTCAAGAGGCAGGTTAGGTGGTCTGATATTCCCATCTCAGAATTTTCCACAGTTTATTGTGAGCCACACAGTCAAAGGCTTTGCATACGCAATAAAGCAGAAATAGATGTTTTTCTGGAACTCTCTTGCTTTTTCCATGATCCAGCAGATGTTGGCAATTTGATCTCTGGTTCCTCTGCCTTTTCAAAAACCAGCTGGAGCATCTGGAAGTTCACGGTTCACATATTGCTGAAGCCTGGCTTAGAGAATTTTGAGCATTACTTTACTAGAAATGGCAATCCACTCCAGCACTCTTGCCTGTAAAGTCCCATGGATGGAGGAGCCTGGAAGGCTGCAATTCATGGGGTCACTGAGGGTTGGACACAACTGGGTGACTTCACTTCACTTACTAGTGTGTGAGATGAGTGCAATTGTGTGGTAGTATGAGCATTCTTTGGCATTGTCTTTCTTTGGGATTGGAGTGAAAACTGACCTTTTTCAGTCTTGTGGCCACTGCTGAGTTTTCCAAATTTGCTGGCATATTGAGTGCAGCACTTTCACAGTATCATCTCTCAGGATCTGAAATAACTCAACTGGAATCCAACACTTTCACTAGCTTTGTTCGTAGTGATGCTTTCTAAGGCCCACTTGACTTCACATTCCAAGATGTCTGGCTCTAGGTGAGTGATCACACCATCGTGATTATCTGGGTTTTGAAGATCTTTTTTTGTCAGTTCTTCTGTGTATTCTTGCCACCTCTTCTTAATATCTTCTGCTTCTGTTAGGTCCAGACCATTTCTGTCCTTTATCGAGCTCATCTTTGCATGAATTATTCCCTTGGTATCTCTAATTTTCTTGAAGAGATCTCTAGTCTTTCCCATTCTATTGTTTTTCTGTATTTCTTTGCATTGATCACTGAGGAAGGCTTTCTTATGTCTTCTTGGTCTTCGCTGGAACCCTGCATTCAAATGGGTATGTCTTTCCTTTTCGCTTCCCTTCTTTTCACAGCTATTTGTAAGGTCTCCCTAGACAGTCATTTTGCTTTTTTGCATTTCTTTTCCATGGGGATGGCCTTGATCCCTGTCTCATGTACAATGTCATGAACCTCTATCCATAGATGAGCTGAAATCAACAAAATGATCTGATCATGAGGAAAACACTGGGTTCAAGCTAAGTTTGGAGAAGGCCCTTGTTTTACAATATCTCTTTGTATTTTTTCATCTGTTTCCTTGTTTTTTTGGCCATTTGCTTTTTCTGCTCTTGCATTTGAAGTCCTTTATGGAAAAAATACATTTAATAGTCTCTTAATTATGTTTTGAGCTTGTTTTTATGAGTATGGAAAATAAACATCTGCAATAGCAATGTGTAAAATATTGAGGAAATTATATGTGAGGGATGGTATAAAGAGTAACTTACTTTTCATGGCTCTTTTTTTAAAATGTAATTGATATATAATTATATACAATATAATGCATGGATATTAAATATTCATGCTAAGGAATTTTGACAACTGTATGCAGTTGAATAACCTAAACTGAAAATAAGGTTTCCATCATCACAGAAAGGCCAGTTATGCCCCTTTCTAGTCAATACCCACCCTCCTTGTCTACAGGACAATGAATATCCTGAGTTTTGCATAGTATTGCTTATTTTGCTTATTCTTGGAAGTCAAATGGGGGAGGGTCATAGATATGTCTTTGTGTGTGTTTTTGAGTATGTGTGGCTTTTTTCTCTCAACATACTATTTAGGTTTTATCCATGCATAATTATCTTGAGGTTCATTCATGCTGTGATCTGTATTAATAATTCATTTCTTTTTATTACTAAGTAATTCTACAATATGGATAGATCACAGTTTGGGCATTTTGGTTGCTTTCATATTTGGGCTATTATGAACAAAATGGCTATTAATTTTCATGAGCAAATCTTCGCACAGACACAGGTCTTTACTTAGATTTAGAACTTCAGAGAGTCTGATGAAATGTTAGTTGTATATTTAATCTTTTAAGAAACTGCCAGACTGCTTTCCAAAGTGGCCAAACCATTTTACATTCTTACCAGCAGTGTTCCAGAATTTCAGCACCTTCTCATCCCTGCCAACACTTGACATGGTTAATCTCTTAAATCTTTTAAATTTTAGCTATTCCAATTGATGTATAGCTTCTCTAGATATTAATCATCTAATAGAAAATTAAAATCCTTGATATATTAAATGTGAAAGACTAAATAACAGCAATTTAAAAAGACTATTTTTACTGGGTATAGAATCTTAGTTGTTTTCCTTTTCCATAATGGGAAAATTCAAGTGAAAACTGTATTAATTTCACATTCTGAAAATAAAAAAGGAGAAAAAATACTCCTTAAGCTGTTTTGGAAATATTTTCTTAATCCTTAAACTTAAACCTCTTTTTATGATAGAATTGAAATTGTCATTTTAAATTCTAATAGGATTTGTGGATTGATTAAGGTTGGGATCACTATAGCTGAATGTAAAGTTTATATAAAATAACAGGAATCTTTTCTGAAGCAAGTAAGTCATTTTTTTTTCTATATAGATTTCACAGGTAAGAAAGTAACAAGTAAAACCAGGAAATAAGGGAATGCATGCTTAAATATACATATTGTTGTGGTTTAGTTGCTAAGTCATGTCTGACTTGTGACCCTATGGACAGTAGCCCACCAGGCTCCTCTGCCTATGTGATTTCCCTGGCAAGAATACTGACATGGGTTGCCATTTCCTACTCCAGGAGAATTTTCTGACCCAGGGATCCAACCTGCATCTCCTGCTTGGCAGGAGGATTCTCTACCTGCTGAGCCTTTAGGGAATATTAGTTACTATTAATTATTTGTCAGTTTGGGTGATAGCTCTCCAACCAATCATCTCCAATTGTCTTACAAAATGCTCATATTTTTCCCCTTGGTCATTTTTACATCTTTTACTGGAGGACTTGCTGATACAACAGGGGATGATGATATCCCAAGCAAACTACCTTTCCTGGACCAGTGATCCCAGGCAGGTTCACAATTCATTTTCCTCTCTGTAGACCTGTTTTCTCTGAGCACACAGCCAACTTGCTTTTCAGTGCTGGTTGGTCTGTGCCAGCCTCCTCAAACCAAACAATTTCCTTATTTAAGATCTCATATAATCTCTTTCCATATTTACCCTGTGGATTGAAGGAATTTATGTGGCTGATCTCATTTCTGAAGCTAGGAAACAAACAGGAGACGTTAGAGTTTATGGTAAAGTCAATTACCTACCTACCTGTTCCCACAGGCTTAGCCTTTACCTACGACTTCTCAGGGTCATCAAAATAAAGAACCTATTGGGTAGCAGCATAGCATGGCTATGAATGAAGACTCATTGTCGGATTGTATGATCTTGGGTATACAATTACGTCCTCTATTAAGGAAGCATTAGTTTCTTTACTTGTAATGTTTGGGTAGAAATATCATTACCATATAGAAGTGAAGTTACTCAGTCGTGTCCAACTCTTTGTGACTCCATGGACTGTAGCCTACCAGGCTCCTCTCTAAGCAAGTAAGTCATTTTTTTTTCTATATAGATTTCACAGGTAAGAAAGTAACAAGTAAAACCAGGAAATAAGGGAATGCATGCTTAAATATACATATTGTTGTGGTTTAGTTGCTAAGTCATGTCTGACTTGTGACCCTATGGACAGTAGCCCACCAGGCTCCTCTGCCTATGTGATTTCCCTGGCAAGAATACTGACATGGGTTGCCATTTCCTACTCCAGGATAATTTTCTGACCCAGGGATCCAACCTGCATCTCCTGCTTGGCAGGAGGATTCTCTACCTGCTGAGCCTTTAGGGAATATTAGTTACTATTAATTATTTGTCAGTTTGGGTGATAGCTCTCCAACCAATCATCTCCAATTGTCTTACAAAATGCTCATATTTTTCCCCTTGGTCATTTTTACATCTTTTACTGGAGGACTTGCTGATACAACAGGGGATGATGATATCCCAAGCAAACTACCTTTCCTGGACCAGTGATCCCAGGCAGGTTCACAATTCATTTTCCTCTCTGTAGACCTGTTTTCTCTGAGCACACAGCCAACTTGCTTTTCAGTGCTGGTTGGTCTGTGCCAGCCTCCTCAAACCAAACAATTTCCTTATTTAAGATCTCATATAATCTCTTTCCATATTTACCCTGTGGATTGAAGGAATTTATGTGGCTGATCTCATTTCTGAAGCTAGGAAACAAACAGGAGACGTTAGAGTTTATGGTAAAGTCAATTACCTACCTACCTGTTCCCACAGGCTTAGCCTTTACCTACGACTTCTCAGGGTCATCAAAATAAAGAACCTATTGGGTAGCAGCATAGCATGGCTATGAATGAAGACTCATTGTCGGATTGTATGATCTTGGGTATACAATTACGTCCTCTATTAAGGAAGCATTAGTTTCTTTACTTGTAATGTTTGGGTAGAAATATCATTACCATATAGAAGTGAAGTTACTCAGTCGTGTCCAACTCTTTGTGACTCCATGGACTGTAGCCTACCAGGCTCCTCTCTCCATGGGATTTTCCGGGCAATAGTCCTGGAGTGGATTGCCATTTCCTTCTCCAGGGGATCTTCCCAACCCAGGGATTGAACTCAGGTCTCCCGCATTACAGACAGATGCTTTACTAAAAAGAGAAGAAATAATGAATTGAGAGTGCGTGGCCTTTTACCTGGCTGACAGTAAGCAGTCAAAATTGCATTCTAATTGCTACAGCCTTGTGCTTACAATAATTTTTTATCTTTTAAATATGTGTTTGTGGAATAAGAGTGAGTGCTGATTAGGAGAATCCCACTATGCCTTACTTATAAGACTTCCTTAATAAACTATTAATCAAAATGCTTAACATATTTTCCATAGAAACCAATACTGAATTTATTTCACAAACTGTTGAGTTCCCAGTGTCTTTGTGTAGTGCGGACAAAGTAGACACAGGTGAAAGCCTTTTGTTTTTGTTGTTGTTGCTGTTCATGGACTGCAGCATGCCAGGCTTCCCTGTCCTTCACTATCTCCCATAGTTTGTTCAGACTCATGTCTATTTTGTCAATGATGCCATCTCATCATCTGTTGCCCCCTTCTCCTCTTGCCCTTAATCTTTCCTAGCATCTGAGTCTTTTCCAATGAGTCAGCTCTTGGTATCAAAGTATTGGAGCTTCAGCTTCAGTATCAGTCCTCCTCATGAATATTCAGGATTGATTTCCTTTAAGATTGGCTGGTTTGAGCTCTTTTTTGTCCAAGGGACTCTCAAGAGTCACAATAAAGTAGAAGTGATAGAGGAATAAATAAATTGCAAAGGTTTAAACAATGAAATAAATTACAGTAACAAAATTCATTTAGGTACTGAATATGCATATTGAACACTTACTGTATTGTTAGTATGTGGCGGATAAACAGAAAGTCAAAGTCATCAGGAGCATCACACAAATGTGAGTTTGGTTTTAGTTTTAAATGGACTAATCTAATGAATCAGGATTGAGCTCGACATATCTTAAATGCTCTATTTGAAGAAACTCATATTTTTGGATGGAAAACAGAAAACCACTGCATGTATTCAATTGCATTGCCTTACATGTTTAGGGAGGTGAGGCCAAAAAGCATCTACCGGATATTCTACTAACTGTTGTTTATGTGAGCCAACAGAATGAATTAGTTTGCAATCCATATCAAATGCCCACACTCTCCACTCCTCAATTCTTTATATAGCTGTCATGAAACAAAGATACTCCTAATTGGCTTTGCCAGCAGTAAGGGATAAGCTGTCTTCCCCCCCTTTCCCCCCTTGCCCCCCCATCTTCACTGGCTGCAGCTCTCATTCTTAATTTGATACAGAACACTTAGCTTCCTCTCACAAAAATCTCTGTTAAAATGAATCTATATACAGATGCATTTTTGCATATAGCCTCCAAAAAAGCAATGGCATGCTGGAAGCCTCTGGTGTTGTGGAAACTTGTGATTTAGGACACGTGACTGCCATTTCCTTTAGGGGTGTAAGTGGCTCAAGTGGCTCAAGATAGAATGCCACTCTATGCCTGGTATTACATTATGCACCGTCAGAAACACTGACACTGATTTATTACTGTTACTAATATGTTTTACACCATCTAATGTCTTACATGAAATAGACTTTCAGTTCCAAACATTGTTCACTAATAAGAAACAACCCAGACATATTAACATAAAGTAATTGTATTCAACATACTTAAATTGTTTCTGACATTTTAAGGAATCCCACTTAAAATTTTCCTTTATTTTTTTTGTTCCCATAGCTTTCCCTTAGAAGTCATATTTTAATAAGACAAGATACCTGGAAATGTGCATCTTAACTTCTATTTCTCTTTGTATAAGAAAATTAAATTTGGCTGAATCTGTAGCAAGTACTTAAACTGTACATTTGAAAATGTGACTTTTCACCCAAGTGGTGGATACTGTTATGCTGGTCATAAACAAATGGGCACAACTGAAAATTTTATGATCACAAATTAATTTTTAAATGTTGTTTACTACAAAATTTTGGGCTTCCCTGGTGGCTCAGCCGGTAAAGAATCTGCCTGCAGTGCAGAAGACCTGGGTTTAGTCCCTCGGTTGGGAAGATACCCGGAGAAGGGAACAGCTCCCCACTCCAGTATCCTGGCCTGGAGAATTCCGCAGACTGTATAGACCATGGGGTTGCAAAGAGTCGGACACAACTGAGAGACTGAACAACAGCAACAATAATACACTTGGCTAAGGGTGACCGGAAAGTAAATGCTCAAATAATATTCTGGAGTTAATATTGGAAAAAAGTGCAGTGTATGCAGAACCAGAAAACAACAAACACAAAAATGGCCACCACAGAGGGGTTCTTGGGAGTTCTTGCCAGCGACAATTTAGGAAGAATGATTTAGTGTCGGTGCTTTTGGAGGTACTCAGAGCTTTCTAATGAATGTGACTAATATTCATAGAATTTAGTTTACCAGAGACTCTGAGGAATATGATTCTGGATCACAGTGGTTTTCTCCGTCTGGAATCATAGCCTGAATCATGTGCTACATGGAAAGTCAGCCTCCCTCTCCTATTCCTTCACCGCTGCCGTTTCTCTTTCATTTCTCCTTAAGGCATGTCCTTTCTTGTTCCTTCCTTATCACCTTTAGTCCTCAGATAAATTATATTGTAGTTTCTACTAGTCCAGTGCAAATTTTAAATGCTTTTAGGATATACACTTTTGAAGCCTGACCTTTTTTAGGGAAAGAATTGCCACTGATTTCAATGGCAAGAAGAGTAGTGAATGAAGAATCCTTTTTCTAGGGTCAGTGGAAATCTTTTAGCAAGTACATGTATGAAGTTCACATGGAAAGCTGCCTTAATGGGAAAGAAAGAGGGTCTTGGTTAAATATGGTTGGATGAAAGTTTTGAGGGATATTCCCTAGTGGCTTAGATAGTAAAGAATCTGCCTGCAATGCAGGAGATCCTGCTTTGATCCCTGGGTCGGGACAATCCCCTGGAGAAAGAATACAGATCATATTTTAGAAGACTCTGGAAGATTTAACTTTAGAGTCATCCTTCTACATTGATATCTTTCTAGGAAGAGTGCTGAAATAATACTGTGTTCTCTAGGCTTTTGTTGCAAAAAAGTAAGCTTGAAGTTTTATTCCCTTAGAGAGTCAGAAACTAATCAATTTTATAAAGAAATATTTTAAAACAGCAAATATGTGTGCAAGTAACCTGAAAATCTTGTTAAAATGCAGATTCTGTTTGTCGATCGATTTTTGATTCTGTGTTTCTAATAGGAATGCAGGAGGTGAGGCCAAAGCTGCTGGTTTGAATAGCAACTCTCTAGCAACTGTGCTGATAGAGTAGTCAGAAACCACATGTGGTTATTTAAGTTAAATAAAATTAAATAATATAGTCCTTTGTCTCACTAGCCACATTTAAGTAATCAATAATCACCCTTGACTGTGCTGCAGTTTTGGGCTGCACATAAATAGAACACTTCCATCATCTCAGGAATATCTATTGGACAGCTTTGTACTGGAAGAGGGACAGTCCAATTCTAGGTTGAATGAAACACTCTAAATAGGATGTGGTTTCTTGAAATTTCAAGGTAGCACCATTTCCCAGAAAAAGTGGTCTATGCTTTCAGCAGGTCCAGAACCAAAGGTATAGCACTTCTTAAGATCTGGTGTAACCGAAGCTACGAGATTTCTCTTGAGATTTTTTTTCCTGCTCGTACGCAAATGCCCAGCATCCATCGCCACATCCCAGCAAACAGGTGCATCCAGCTTAGCACTTGGTTGCAGTGCTTATCTTTCAGATAAGATACTAATATCTTATCTTGGTACTCTTGATATATATTCTGATTAAATAATTTAAAAACTGCAGAGTAGCTCCTTATCGATCTAGAATTCTTATGCAGCAATCATATATATTGTAGCACAGGTAAAACTAAGAATTGAAAAAGGCTATTAGTAACCAAACAACAATAGCAAACAAAAACCTAGCAATGAAACAACTGAACACATGTCTATAAAACACCCTATGCATATGGCAATACGCAGATCTCAGGGGTAAGGAAATGACCCAGTCTCTTGCCTGCAAGATGGGCTTACACGGCTTTGACTCTACACAGAGTTGGTGCTTGTGTTGTCAGAGCATATTAATTTTATGTCTTAGAGGAGCAGGGATATACATGTCCCAGGTGATGCTTAGCTGCTTCTCATTTGGCTCTGGAGCCCTTTTGCAGCATGTAAATGCCAGTGTCTCATGTGTGGCACTTGAGGACGCCTCCTGAGCACAGGAGTACTTGTGTCACTCAGCCAATCCTGTTCTTGGATTAGCTACAACATGGGCAGGACCTTTGTGGTGCTAAGTAAGGGGCACACTTCTCAACGCTTCTCTGACGGAGATGCAGTGTGGATTTTTGCGTCACACAATCTCTGGTTCCATTCCTCCGGAGTCACATGAGTCTTTAGTATTTGTGTCTCCCAAGAGCTGGCATGACAAGTATACATTTGGCCTCAGCGCATGGTTATGTGAGATCACTGGCCCACATGAGCACATGGGGTCAATTCTCTCAAGTTCCTGTAAGGATAAGTGCAGTGCCTTTTGCTTACAGGGTAAGGTTAAGATCCTCAGTGAGATTCTGCCCCATGCTGGGATAAAGGCGCAGTTGAGAGGGCAGTTAGAAATCAACCTGTGCTTTCTCCGCTGAGAGGTTGTTCAGCCGTGAGTTGAACAATCTTAAGGATGCACGTTGGTGACTTGAATAGGGCAATAAAGAGCATCTCTCTCCCCATCCTGAGATTGGGACCAATAGAGAAATGGCCACTGGAGTCAGACTGATGGCTGTAAGAATATCACTTTTAGGACTTTTGATAAGGCTGCTGGACAGTGAGCCTTACAAGTTTCTGAAGGCAGCTTCTGATACGACTGCCAATGATACCCATCTCCTGGTATTCAAGTCCATGGGTAATCCATTCCCTTTGAGTGGGCAAGACCTAGAAACTGGCTCTAATGAATAAAATACGGCAATAGTGATGATTATAGGCATACGATCGTAGTTACTGTCTGGACAGCAGGTGCTGTTTATTGATCCTCTCCCTTGTTGCCCTTACTGGCATTGATATGGCACATTGGAGACACTCAGTGACAAGAAATTGGGGGCAGCCTCTGGACAGGAGTCAATAATCCCTCACTCCAATGTATTGCAAGAAACTGATTCTGTCAAAAATCATGTGAGCTTGGAAGCAAATATTTCTCCGATCAAGACATCAAATGAAGCCTCACCTGTAGCCAACACCTTGGCAACAGCCTTAGGAAAGACGCTGCAGCAGAGGGTCCAGGTAAACCAGGTCAAGATTCCTGACACACAGAAACTGTGAGATAGTAAATTGTTTTAAACTGCTAAGTTTGGATTAATGTTTCCCTTAAGCAATAGATAACTAATACACCTTTGTTTGCCAAGTGACCTTGCTAATACTCTTCCCCTAAAGTAGACAGATATAACTACTTACTTTCTGGAGGAACTGAGTAACTATATACCTCATCTTCTATAGCTTGTAGAAACAGAGAAGACACTACAGTTTTGTTAGGCAAGCAGATTCCAAATCAACTGAGGAAGAGAGGATTACCTCTCCTCTTACCAAACTTCAGTTCAGTTCAGTCACTCAGTTGAGTCCGACTCTTTGCAGTCCCATGAATCACAGCATACCAGGCCTCCCTGTCCATCATCAACTCCCAGAGTTCACTCAAACTCATGTCCATCGAGTTGGTGATGTCATCCAGCCATCTCATCCTCTGTCATCCCCTTCTCCTCCTGCCCCCAATTCCTCCCAGTATCAGAGTCTTTTCCAATGAGTCAGCTATTCACATGAGGTGGCCAAAGTACTGGAGTTTCAGCTTTAACATAATTCCTTCCAAAGAACACCCAGGACTGATCTCCTTCAGGATGGACTGGTTGGATCTCCTTGCAGTCCAAGGGACTCTCAAGAGTCTTCTCCAACACCTCAGTTCAAAAGCATCAGTTCTTCAGTGCTCAGCTTTCTTCACAGCCCAGGTCTCACATCCATGCATGACCACTGGAAAAACCATAGCCTTAACTAGACGGACCTTTGTTGGCAAAGGAATGTCTCTGCTTTTGAATATGCTATCTATGTTGGTCATAACTTTTCTTCCAAAGAGTAAGCATCTTTTAATTTCATGGCTGCAGTCACCATCTGCAGTGTTTTTGGAGCCCCCCAAAATAAAGTCTGATACTGTTTCCACTGTTTCCCCAGTAGTCAGGTCTCAGTAATGCAAAGATACCTTATGATCTATCTCTTAAGATGTGAGATATATATGTGTGTGTGTATACATACATATGTTTATGTGTGTATATATACACACACACACATATACATATGCATATATATGGGCTTCCCTGGTAGCTCAGACAGTAAAGAGTCCACCTGCAATGCAGAAGACCCAGATTTGATCTCTGGGTCTGGAAGTTTCCCTGGAGAAGGGAATGGCTATCCACTATAATATTCTTGCCTGGAGAATTCAATGGGCATAGGAGCCTAGCAGGCTATAGTCCATGGGGTCACAAAGAGTTGGACATGACTGAGAGATTAACATTTTTACTTTCAACACACACACACACACACACACACACACACACACACACACACTGGAATATTACTCATCCGTCAAAAAGAATGAGTGATTCCATTAGTTGCAACTTGGATCGAACTAGAGATTACCAATCTAAGTGAAATAAACAATACAGAAAAAGAAAGATATTACGTGATATCATTTATATGTAGAATCTGACGAAAAACTTACAAATGAACATATTTACAAGACAGAAATAGACTCATGAACATAGAAAACAAGCATATGGTTAGCAAAGGGGGTGATGGTAAAGTGATAAATTAGGAGGATGGAATTAACATATAAACACTGCTGCTGTTGCTTCTAAGTCACTTCAGTCATGTCCGACTCTGTGCGACCCCAGAGACGACAGCCCACCAGGCTCCCCTGTCCCTGGGATTCTCCAGGCAAGAACACTGGACTGGGTTGCCATTTCCTTCTCCAATGCATGAAAATGAAAAGTGAAAGTGAAGTAGTATATGTAAAATAGATAATCAACAAGGACATGCTGCATAGCACAGGGAACTCTGCTCAATATTCTGCAATAACCTATAAGGGAAAAGAATCATTATGCTGTACACCTGAAACTAACATAATATTTTTAATCAACTATACTTCAAAAAAGCAAAAAAAAAATCCACTTCTGCCCTCAAGTGACTTGCAGCCTGGAAGGCGATTATATCTGAAAATAAGCCACTAGAACACACTATTGATTCCCTCAAAGTTGGTTCTGAAGTGAAGTTTAATATGCAAAATGTTTATTGGGAAAGGTCCCTGGAATCAACACCTGTTGAAGAGAAGGAGATTATGTAGGCTTGGGCAGAGGGAGTTGTTGAGCTAAGGGGGAGAATCTCAGCTGATTGCACAATAAGCTCTGGCGCTGAAAGGTCCATTGGAGTTGACTGGATAGGCTGAAATAGCTTGGCCTCATCTGTCATTGGATCCTTCACTGGATGTGGGCCATCTTCTCAGGGCAGTGATCTTGAGAAAGGTTATTCTCTGCACCTGAGGGATTCCCTACAGGGTTGACAGCTGAGAGCAGTATGCCATGAGCCTCCCCCTGAACCTGTGACAAGTCCTTCCCTGATGGGGTAGTTTAGAAGGTAGGATCCCTAAACCTCTCTCTCAAAAGGTAGGGGTAAGACTCTACATGACAGCAACCCTCTCTAGTACAGGCATCCTACAAAATCCCCTTACTCGACACTTGGACCCATTTTTATCTACTCAATGTGGGGGAAGTGTTTTAGGAAGCTCAGGTTAGTTTTTTTCTTTAATTAAAATTTTATTTTGTGATATAGTTGATTTACAATGTTGTGTTTGTTTCAGTTGTACAGCAAAGTGACTCAGTTTTGTGTGTGTGTGTGTGTGTGTGTGTGTGTGTATGGATGGCTATTTACTTTGCTTCTGTCTGCTTGCCTCGATTAGCCACACACCCTTTCTGTCATCTTGTGTCTGTGGAAGGGATAGTTCCCATTGAACTTCTGTGTATACTTCTGTGTATACTTAGGGCTTCCCAGGTGGCACTAGTGGTAAAGAACCTGCCTGCTAGGGCAGGAGATTTAAGAGTTGTGGGTTCATTCCTGGATTGGAAGATCCCCTGGAAGAGGGCATGGTAACCCACTCCAGTATTCTTGCCTGGAGAGTCCCATAGATAGAGGAGCCTGGTAGGCTAGGGTCCATAGAGTTGCAAAGAGTCAGACACAACTGAAGTGACTTAGCATGCATGAATGAGTATGCTGCTGCTGCTAAGTCACTTCAGTCGTGTCCGACTCCGTGCGACCCCATAGACGGCAGCCCACCAGGCTCCCCGTCCCTGGGATTCTCCAGGCAAGAACGCTGGAGTGGGTTGCTATTTCCTTCTCCAATGCATGAAAGTGAAAAGTGAAAGGGAAGTCTTAGGTGCAAAATGGCCATTCAGCGGGAGACCCTGACTGTGAGACTGAAAGGTTACCTGAGTCAGTCTGCCACGTGAACCGTATTTGACAGTAAGAAATTTGCACTTCTAGGTTAATGAGACACTTTGGTCATGGCACCCATGGACTGGGTCACTGCTCTGACTGGGTAAGGAGTGAGAGGTGAGAGTGTAGCACATGCGGGGATAGAAGTAGAGACCAGGAGCCTGTGGAGAAGAGCAGTGATGAGGGCCCGGAAGAGCAGAGGAAGGACAAGAGAAGGAACCAGACTCTGAGGGAGGACTTTGGAGATTAGTCTGACAGGGTTAGAAGACTGATTAGATACATGTCAGTCAGTCAGTCAGTTCAGTCACTCAGTCATGTCCAGCTCTTTGCAACCCCATGGACTGTAGCACACCAGGCTTCCCTGTCCATCACCAACTCCCAGAGCTTGCTCAAACTCATGTCTATCAAGTTGGTGATGCCATCCAACCATCTTATTCTCTGTTATCCCCTTCTCTTCCTGCCCTCACTCTTTCCCAGCATCAGGGACTTTTCCAATGAGTCAGGTCTTCACATCAGGTGGCCAAAGTACTGGAGTTTCAGCTTCAGGCTCAGTCCTTCCAATCAATATTTAGGACTGATTTCCTTTAGGATTTACTGGTTCGATCTCCTTGCAGTCGAGGGACTCTCAAGACACCACAGTTCAAAGCATCAATTCTTTGGCACTCAGCTTTTTTTTTAAACTCCAAATCTCACATATATACATGACTACTGGAAAAACCATAGCTTTGCCTGGATGGACCTTTGTGGGCAAAGTAATGTCTCTGTTTTGTAATATGCTATTTAGGTTGGTCATAGCTTTTCTTCCAAGGAGCAAGTGTCTTTTAATTTCACAGCTGCAGTCACCATATGCATTGATTTTGGAGCACAAGAAAATAAAGTGTTACTATTTCCATTGTTTCCTCATCTATTTACCATGAAATGATGGAACCAGATACCATGATCTTAGTTTTCTGAATGTTAAATTTTAAGCCAGCTCTTTCACTCTCCTCGTTCACTTTCATCAAGAGACTCTTTAGTACTTCATCTGCATATCTGAGGTTGTTGATGTTTCTACTGGCAGTCTTGATTCCAGCCTGTGCTTCATCCAGCCCAGCGTTTCTCATGATGTACTCTGCATATAAGTTAAATAAACAGGGTGACAATATACCGCCTTGACCTACGTCTTTCCTGATTTGGAACCAGTCCTTTGTTCCATGTCCAGTTCTAATTTTTGCTTCTTGACCTGCATACAGATTTCTCAGGAGGCAGGTCAGGTGGTCTGGCATTCCTATCTCTTTAAGAATTTTCCACAGTTTGTTTGGATCCACACAGTCAAAGGCTTTGGTATAGTCAATAAAGCAAAAGGAGATATTTTTCTGGAACTCTCTTGTTCTTTTGATGACCCAGTGGGTGTTGGCAATATGATCTCTGGTTCCTCTGCCTTTTCTAAATCCAGCTTGATCATCTGGAAGTTCTCACTTCACATACCACTGAAGCATGGCTTGATGAATTTTGAGCATTACTTTTCTAGTGTGTGAGATGAGTGAAATTGCGCAGTAGTTTGAACATTCTTTGGCATTGCCTTTCTTTGGGATTGGAGTGAAAACTGATCTTTTCCAGTCCTGTGGCCACTGCTGTTTTCCAAATTTGCTGGCATATTGAGTGCAGCACTTTCACAGCATCATCTTTCAGGATTTGAAATAGCTCAACTGGAATTCCATCACCTCCACTAGCTTTGTTTGTAGTGATGCTTCCTAAGGCCCACTTGACTTCACATTCCAGGATGTCTGGCTCTATGATTGATCCATCATGATTATCTGAAGATCATTTTTGTACAGTTCTTCTGTGTATTCTTGCCTCCTCTTCTTAATATCTTCTGCTTCTGTTAGGTCCCTACCATTTCTATCCTTTATCGAGCCCATCTTTGCATGAAATGTGCCCTCGGTATCTCTAATTTTCTTAAAGAGAGCTCTAGTCTTTCCAGTTCTGTTGTTTTCCTCTATTTCTTTGCACTGATCACTGAGGAAGGCTTTCTTATCTCTCCTTGCTGTTCTTTGGAACTCTGCATTCAGATGGGTATACCTTTCCTTTTCTCCTTGGCCTTTAGCCTCTCTTCTTTCCTCAGCTATCTGTAAGGCCTCCCCAGACAGCCATTCTGGCTTTTTGCATTTCTTTTTCTTGGGGATGGTCTCACTCCCTGTCTCCTGTACAAATTTCACAATAAGGAGTTAATAATCTGAGCCACAGTCAGCTCCCACTCTTGTTTTTGCTGACCGTATAGAGCTTCTCCATCTTTAGCTGCAAAGAACATAATCAATCTGGTTTCAGTACTGACCATCTGGTGATGTCCATGTGTAGAGCCACCCTCGTGTTGTTAGAAGAGAGTGTTTGCTATGACCAGTGCATTCTCTTGGCAAAACTGTGTTAACCTTTTCCCTGCTTCAGTTTGTATTTCAAGGCCAAACTTGCCTGTTACTACAGGTATCTTTTGACTTCCTACTTTTGTTTTTCAGTTCCCTATGATGAAAAGACATAAGGACATCCCAAAAAATAAACTCACAGTTGATAATATTAATGTCAATCATTTTGCCTTATCTGGTGGCTCAAATGGTGAAGAATCTGCCTTCAATGTGGGAGACCTGTGTTAATCCTTGGGTTGGGAAGATTCCCTGGAGAAGGTACTGGCAACCCATTCCAGTGTTCTTGCTTAGAGAATCCCATGGACAGAGGAGCCTGTTGAGTTACAGTCCATGGAGTTGAAAAGAGACTGGCTGGACTTAGGGACTAACACATATACTTCTATGTGTTGGACATTGGCACACTCTTCTTAATTTGTCTTATGATGCTTGTCAATAATAACTACTATCCTGTATGTAATTATTATGCCACTCTAGATGGAAAAAAGAAAACAGTGTAACCAAAACTGGAATGACTATGGCCTGACTTCAAAGGTCATACTTTCTCCTTAAAACCAACTCAAGGCCTCACTCAAGATGGTATCAGTCTCTGACCAGTGCTGTCCCCTGGGTGGCTCCATCTCTGCTGATAATGTGTATTCCCCTTGGAAAGTTGTTGTTGCTTAAGTCTTCGGGACCGCATGAACTGTAGCCTACCAGGCTCCTCTGTCTGTGGGATTTCCCAGGCAAGAGTACTGGAGAGGGTTGCCAGGGGATGTTCCCTACTCAGGGACTGAACCCATATCTCTGGCATCTCCTGCTTTGGCAGGTGGGTTCTTTACCACTCAGCCACCAGGGGAGCTCCATTCCCCATTATTGGGAGCCAGTGTTAAGGGTGAGGTAGCTGATTCTGCAGGCAGTCCATGCCAGTAATTAGTGGTATGGAATGTTGATGTGCTGAGAAAAAATGATGTCCTAATTGCCAGGATTTCTTGCGTAGAAACAAAACTTCCATTCACATCCTGCTGAATTTTTCAGGACATAATTCGATGTGGGACCAAATATTACAGTTTCTTCACTCAACAGGAGCTTATATAGACACTGATGAAGGTTTTTTGTTGTTGTTGTTAAGAATTATAGATTTGTTCAAATGTTCAACTTTGATTTAAGTAGTTCCTACAGATTAGGTGCCCACTCTTTAGTTTATAGTATATTACATTTGAATAGCAAGCTGTGATTTACCAACAGCTCTCTCACATGGAATCCCACTTGATTTTCCAATAATGTAAGACTGAGTGACTCAGAAGGCTGAATGAGCTGTCAAATCTCACCCAGCTACTAGGTTTCATACTTGGCACTTCCAATTTCAAGTTCAGAACTTTGAAACATTTTTTTTTCTTCACCACATTTAGAAATTTTGTTGGCCAAATAGTAATCAAAAGCACATGATGTTAATTTCATTTTTCTTATTTGCTGTGTATCAACATATAGAAAAGTTATTTTAATGTTAAAAATAGAGTTTGAGTGGATTGAATGAAAGAGATTTTTTTTTTCTTGACCTAGAAAAACAAAACAGAGAACAGGAGACAGATTCATTTTTTATAGTGGCATGGTACTGATGACATCCAGTTAACCCAAGGATTTGCATAGAGTTTGCATTGTTTTTGTGAAATGCTGTGAACGGCTAGCTATTGAATTGAGTAACGACTTTAGAATCTGGACTTTGAAATAAAGACAAACAGATAAGTCTTAGTGATATACAAAGGCTGGCCTCTTTTGCCTTAGATTTGCAGACAGGGATTTCTGTGTCATTCAGTGATTAAGAGTGCCAAATGTAGCCAGGAACTGTTTCAGCAATCATAGATGTTGTTTTTCCAATTGGGCCAATCTGCCAGACTGGCAGACAGAAAACTAACAGAAATATTAAATATAGTCAGCTTCTATAGTTGAATCTTGTTTTTCCCTCTCTCTCTGCTGGAAGCCACGATAAAATAGTAGCCTGTGTGGAGGTCATTAAAAGCATACACAGATACACACACCATGTTGTGTATTCACACCATTAAATTAGGTCTTTGTGGACTGTATAGCCGGGTGCCAGAACAGTTGTTACAGATGCACAGAGTGGCTGAGGCAGTCCTTCATTCACGATGTTCTACTCAGATTCTTTCTCCTGGCTCTGAGTCACGCAGCGAAGGATTCCATTCTCTGTTGACCCACACACCTTGGGGAATCGTTTCAGAGGAAGTGCTGTGCCTAAATTTCCACATTTACACTCTTGAGGTCTCGTAAATTTGATGGATGTGTCTTGGAGAACTTGATAGAGAAGTTGGTTTTATTTCCAGGATTTGTTTCCGTGCATGGCCAACAAAGATGCATAATTATGTGTAATTCTTTTCCTGGCCACAAATGTAACAGAAGTGAGCTCAGTTAGTCTCTGTGACCACAATTTATGTAGAGCAAAATCCCTCTCCTCAGATTTAGAGACGCAATGACGCAATGACATTGCAACATACACATGTGGCTTTCCCAGACACCCCTGGGATACAAAAGGGCCTTATGCAGCTTGCGTGGCACCTGGATCCTCCTTTTCTATGAATATCCTTCGACTACTTTCTTAACTTTCTTATGAAATATATTCCTATCTCTTTTGCTGTGTATCTAAGGAAGAAAAGATTTTAACAATATGAAGTAAAGAGAATCTTTCTTTCGGGAACTGATTGATATTCCCTTAGAAAAATATCTTCTAAATGATTTTGTCTCATAGGTAGAAAGCATATAGAGAGTAGTGGGCTCCATCATAGCTAATTTGAATGACTTTTCCCACCTCCTCTTTCTTTTCCATTAGCAAAACTGGCAAATGAGAGGATGCCATATTTGAAAATCTGTTTTCTTTACACAGGGCTTAAGAAATAGTATTCACTAATACTAAAAGTGGCACTTAATGTATGTTTTTCTATAAGGACTGGAAATTAGGAGTTTTTTCTCTGTTTAAAGAGTTTGAATTATCTGACCCTTTGATCAAAGCAATGAGTGAATATCAGAGCAGTAAACAATGCCATCTTCCACCTAGAACTCTGTTTCTTGCCAGGCTTAGGAGTGAGAATATGAATTGAAAAAAAAAAAAATCCTCCATCTCCCCTTTCTTATGCCTGAGAGGTGGAGAACAAGAAGAAGGGGTTAGAAAAATTTTATTTCTCAAGCAATCCACACCTCAGAATAAAGAGGATAATTACATGTTAGCAGTGTTTGTTAACTAGTTTGGTCTGACTTCTAAACATAGGCTTTTCATCATTTTATATATATATATAAACACATATATGTATGGCAACCCACTATGGCAATATATATGTATACATATGTATATGGCAAAGCATTCCTTAAACCAAAAGGGGAGTTTATGGCCTAGTCACACTACACACATGGGAAAGCACCATTGCAGCCCCTCTTTTCAATATGGGATATTCTCTTTGCATGGAAGACCCCTTCTGCCCTGCATATATATGCTTGGTTGGTGGAATCCCACTACTGGGCATATACCCTGAGAAAACCATAATTCAAAAAGACGCTTGAACCCCAGTATTCATTCCAGTACTATTTACAATAGCTAGGGTTTTGAAACATCTCCAGTGACAATTAAGAAATGAATGTATAATGAAGATGTGGTACATATATGTTTGTAAAATGGAATATTACCATTCGGTATCTTTTAGAAGTTCCTGATTATTAGTTTTCTATGGAAGCTTAATGAATTATCACAGTCTTGTAGCTTAAGTAAGTAGTAAGTAGTAAAGTCACTCAGTCATGTCCAACTCTTTGCCACCCCATGGACTGTAGCCTACCAGGCTCCTCCCTCCATGGGATTCTCCAGGCAAGAGTACTAGAGTGGGTTGACATAAGTTTTAATTAATTAATTATTATTTATTTATTATAATTTTAATTTTGTAGACCAGAAGTCTGATGTGGGTCTTACTAGCTGAAAATGAAGGTGTTGGCAGGCAGGCCTGGATTTCTTTTTGGAGGTTGTAGGGCAAAATGTTTCCTTGCTTTATCCAGCTGTTGACATTTTTTGCTTCATGGCTTTCTTCCATTTTCAAAGTAATAGTGTTAGTTCCTTTTCACATTTTATCACTGTCACCTCAGCTTCCATTATTGCATTTCTATCTCTGAGTTTGACTTTTCTCTGCCTTCTTCTTCCACTTCTAAAAATCTCTTGTGATTACACTGGACCTGGCTCAGAGTGTAAAGATTCTGCCTCCAGTGGAGGAAACCCAAGTTTGATACTTGGGTTGGGAGGATTCCCTGGAGAAGAGAATGGTTATCCACTCCAGTATTCTCGCCTGGAGAATTCCATGGACAGAAAATCCTGGCTGTTACAGTCCATGGGATCATAAAGAATCAGACATGACTAAGCAAACAGCACTTTTACTTCCAGTTCTTCCAGATAATCCAGGATAATCTCAAGGTTAGCTGATTAGCAAACCTAATTCCATCTGTGGCTTTCATTTTTTTCCTTGTCACCTAACACGACATATTCATAAATACTGAGGATTAGGTTGGCTCAGCTAGTAAAGAATCTGCCTGCAATGCAGTAGAGCTGGGTTTGATTTCTGGGTTGGGAAGATCCCCTGGAGAAGGGAAAGGCTACCCACTCCAGTATTCTGGCCTGGAGAATTCCATGGACTGTATAGTCCATGGGCTTGCAAAGATTTGGACACAACTGAGCCACTTTCACTTTTACTTCAGGTTATGCACTTAATTGATGGGGGCCATTATTCTGGTCTTTCCCTTGCTGATTTCCCTTAACATTGACCAGACAGTGGTAAATATAAGAGTCGCTAATGCAGAAAAGGGTGCTTTAATAGGAGAAACAAGACAACTTCTTACAGAGCACATGATGAATAATTTCTCATCAACACTTCATAGGGAATTGGGAGTACAGGGAGTCACTCTCTAATGTTTTTATGTCTGCAGCAGCTAAAACAGAGTTGTGATAAAGAATAAAATCGCAAACACCATTCCCTGAATAGGGAGATTGTCATGATAAGGAAAGAAGATTTTGGCCACAGAAATGTGAGTCATTGTATTAAAACATTCTCCCTTGGGCTCCCTGGTGGCTCAGTGGTAAAGAATCCTTCTGCCAGTGCAGGAGACAGGGATTTGTTTCCTGGTCCAGGAAGATCCCACATACTCAGGGGCAACTTAGCCCAAGCACCACAACTCTCAAGCCTGTGCTCTAGACCTGGGAGCTGCAAATACTAAAACCTACTTTCCTAAAGTCTGGGCTCTGCGGTAGGAGGAGATCCACAATGAGAAAGCCATGCACTGCAGCTAGAAAGTAGCCCCCACTCGCCACAACTAGAGAAAAAGCTGTGCAGCAGCAAAGACCGAGCACAGCCAAAAATTGAATAAAAATTAAGTTGGTTTTGAAAAAGCCCTCCCTTTAAGCTGATGGTTATTATTAATTTTTAATAAAAAATTTTTTTGGCTTCTAGATGAAAATATTCCTCAAATTTCTAATTACCTAGAAGTAGTTTGCTCCAGGATCTTTTGGAAATGAAATGAAGGATATGGAGAGGCAGAAAAAAGCAGCCAAAAAGGAAAAAAAGAAGCTTAGGAGGAGTGTTATGTTTGTTTGGAATCTTTTTAAAGCTGTCAACAGTATTTGGGGCAGTTTGGGGACACAGAGGGAGGCTGCTAAGCCCTGTGTCTACCAAGGCAGAAGGAGAGATGCTGTGTCTCACTGACCAAAGTTGTTTGGAAGCCAATCTTTCTTCTCCAGGAAAAAAAAAAAAATCCTCCTTCTTCTTTAATCTGAAAGACAAGAATAAAAACAAAGGAGGACAGTGGAAATGCAGTCTGGGGGTCATCAGAGGTAATAACATTCTTAAAGAAATCCTTAACAGTATGAAAGTATGGCTGAGAGTATGGCAGACTTAAGTGAGAACTTTGCAGAGAGGATGCAAAGAGTGCATTCATCTGCAACCTGTATGTGTCTATAAAAACAAAAACAAAAACCCAGCTCTTTAAGCTATAGCTTTGGGAGTCACAGAATGTTGAAAGGTCAGTGATTTCAGAAAGCCAGACAAATTTTAAAAGAAGCACTGTATCTGAACTGATCATCTGCTGGTTGCCAACCAAGCCTTTTTTTGTCCCAGAATAGATATTTTGTCTTGGTTTTTGTTCCATGGGGTTGGGTGGCATGAATTTGGTCCCTGCATTCCCTAATCACCTTCCAAGTGACCCCAAGCACTGTATTTAGCATCTATATATCTTCTGTGTAAAATAGGAATAAAAACACACCCTCTCTTACTGTGCAGTGTGGAGATGAATGTGAGGTGGTGCATACCAAACACTTAGTGATTCTCAGGACACGTCGTTGGGATCATTGTAAACTGCAGTTCTATCATATTGTTATTTTTATGGTTAGTTGAACTCATTAACTGGAGAGGCACACCTTTAGCAGTAGCTGGAGGTCTTCCCTGGTGGCTCAGTGGAAAAGAATCCACTTGCAATGCAGGAGGTGAGAGTTTGATAACTGGGTAGGGAATATTCCCTGGAAAAGGAAATGGCAACCCACTCCAGTATTCTTCCCCGGAGAATTTCATGGACACAGGAGCCCTGACAGGCTATAGTCTGTGGGGTTGCCAAAGAGTCAGACATGACTGAGCAACTAAACAACATCAGTAGCTGGAGTACTGTTGCCTGATCTTGTCCTGTGTGTGTGCTCAGCCATGTCTGACTCTTTGCAACTCTGTGGACCATAGCCCTCCTGGCTTTTCTATCCATGAGATCTCCCAGGCAAGATACTGGAGTGGGTTGCCATTTCTTGATCCAGGAGATCTACCCAACCCAGGGGAACTTCCTAACTCAAAGGTTGAAACTGAAGCTCCAGCATCTCCTGCATTGCAGGTGGATTCTTTTGCCCCTGAGCCACCAGGGAAGCCTTACCTAAGAGTTAACTTGCAGATATAAACAAGCTCCTCTTTCCACTAGCCAGGAGACTGACTTCAAAGCTGAGGCTCTCTACACCCTACAATTTGAGTTTGCACTATTTTGCTTCGACTGTGAAATTGTGATATGCTAGAGCTTAACTCATTCAGCCTTACTTTCTCTATTTTTCCCTGCAGCCAGTTTGCATTAGCTACATTGGCAACCCACTCCAGTATTCTTGCCTGGAGAATCCCATGGATGGAGGAGCCTGGTGGGCTACAGTCCATGGGGTCACAAAGAGTCGGACACGACTGAGCGACTTCACTCACTTCACTCACATCTTAAAGCTGGTTTCACACTCCATTGTATCAAAGGTTAGAGGTTCAATTTGAAACGTGTCAGAAGTGGACAGTGATAGCGTTTGTCACCTCGACTCCCCTTTTTTACAGTGTGAAGCATCTTAGAAGCACTAACCTCAGTGGGTTCTCAGATTATTTCTGTTTTGACTTAGTTCCTCCAGTCTGGGTGGTAAAATGCAAGCAGGGAGTTTAAATGAACTTATTCAAGTTCAGAAACAGAGTGCTTTGTGAAACTGATACTCATAGTTAGAACTTAATTCTTCACTCCTTTTCTGTCATCTCCCTCTCTCTTGGCTTTCTCTGGAATCAAAGATATTCTCTGATATTTGCAAATCATCTACTGATATATCTAGAGGGAAACATCATTTAAGTACAATATTTGTCTATGTTATCCCTCTTTTTGATGGATGGAGATTTTGTTTACTGGACAGAGTGCACCAAGAGGCAAAGAAGGGAAAAACTGTGTCCAGGTTTGTCTATAAAGTTATGGAAATGAAGGGAAGTGCAAAGATTTCTTTGGTAACTAGTCAACAGTGGTCCAAGAGACAGACTTTACATGCTTGGTTTTGGAGGGGAATGAGTCAAACATCCTCTTCCAACAACACAAGAGAAGACTCTACACATGGACTCACCAGATGGTCAACATCAAAATCAGATTGATTATATTCTTTGCAGCCAAAGATGGAGAAGGTCTATACAGTCTAAAAAAACAAGACCAGGAGCTGACTGTGGCTCAGATCATGAACTCCTTATTACCAAATTCAAACTTAAATTGAAGAAAGCAGGGAAAACCACTAGACCATTCAGGTATGACCTAAATCAAATCCCTTATGATTATACAGTGGAAGTGAGAAATAGATTTAAGGGCCTAGATCTGATAGATACAGTACCTGATGAACTATGGAGTGAGATTCATGACATTGTACAGGAAACAGGGATCAAGATAGTTCCATGGAAAAGAAATGCAAAAAAGCAAAATGGCTGTCTGGGGAAGTCTTATAAATAGCTGTGAAAAGAAGAGAAGCGAAAAGCCAAGGAGAAAAGAAAAGATATAAGCATCTGAATGCAGAGTTCCAAAGAAGAGCAAGAAGACATAAGAAAGCCTTCTTCAGCAATCAATGCAAAGAAATAGAGGAAAAGAACAGAATGGGAAAGTCTAGAGATCTCTTCAAAAAAATGAGAGATACTAAGGGAACATTTCATGCAAAGATGGGCTCAATAAAGGACAGAAATCATATGGGTCTAACTGAAGCAGAAGATATTAAGAAGAGATGGCAAGAATACACAGGAGAACTGTACAAAAAAGATCTTCACGACACAGATAACCACAATGGTGTGATTACTCATCTACAGCCAGACATCTTGGAATGTGAAGTGAAGTGGGCCTAGTGGAGGTGATGGAATTCCAGTAGAGCTATTTCAAATCATGAAAGGTGATGCTGTGAAAGTGCTGCACTCAATATGCCAGCAAATGTAAAAAACTCAGCAGTGGCCACAGGACTGGAAAAGGTCAGTTTTCATTCCAATCCCAAAGAAAGGCAATGCCAAAGAATGCTCAAACTACTGCACAATTGCACTCATCTCACACACTAGAAAAGTAATGCTCAAAATTCTCCAAGCCAGGCTTAAGCAATATGTGAACCGTGAACTTCCTGATGTTCAAGCTGGTTTTAGAAAAGGCAGAGGAACTAGAGATCAAATTGCCAACATCCGCTGGATCATGGAAAAAGCAAGAGAGTTACAGAAAAACATCTACTTCTGCTTTATTGACTATGCCAAAGCCTTTGACTGTGTGGATTACAATAAACTGTGGAAAATTCTTAAAGAAATGGGAATA
>SJYC01062401.1:0-26393 GCA_006408675.1 Madoqua kirkii
CACATTCCGGGATGTCTGGCTCTAGATGAGTGATCACACCATCGTGATTATCCAGGTCATGAAGATCCTTTTTGTACAGTTCTTCTGTGTATTCTTGCTATCCCTTCTTAATATCTATCTATTATTTTTCAAACACTTTTCTCAATTAGGTTGTTACAGAATACTGAGCAGAGATTTCTGTGCTATATAGTAGGTCTCTTTTGGTTATCCATTCAAAATATAGCAGTGTGTAACATGCCAATCTCAAAGTAAGTAAGTGTTAGTCACTGAGTCATGTCTGACTCTTTGTGACCCCATGGGATATAGCCTGCCAGGCTCCTCTGTCCATGGGATTCTCCAGATAGGAATACTGAAGTGGGTTGCCGTTTCCTCCTCCAGGAGACCTTCCCCACCCAGGGATCAAACCCTGGTCTCTTCCATTGTAGTCAGATTCTTTACTGTGTGAGCCACCAGGGAAGCCCTCCTTAACTATCCTCACCCCATCCCCCATCTCTTCCTGTAGTGACCATAAGTTCATTCTCTGCTTTGTAAATGAGTTCGTTTGTATGACGCTTTTTTTTTTTTTTTAGGTTTCGTATATAAGCAATATCATATGATGTTTCTCCTTCTCTGCCTGAGTTACTTCACTCAGTATGACATTCTCTAGGTCCAGCCTTGTTGCTGCAAATGGTACTATCTCTTTCTTCTTAATGTTTGAGTAATATTCCATTGCATATATATATATGTACACAACATCTTTATCCAGTCTTCTGTGATGAATATTTAGATTGTCTCCATATCTTGGCTATTGTAAGTAGCACTGCAATGGACACTGGGGAGCATGATCCTTTTCAATTATGTTTTTTGCTGGATAGATGTCCAGGAGTGGGGTTGTGGGATCATATGGTAGCTCCATTTATTGTTTCTTAAGGAACCTCCATACTGTTCTCAATAGTGGCTTCCCCAGTTTGCATTCCCATCAACAATGTAAATGGATTCCCTTCTCTCTACACTCTCTCTGCCATTCATTGTTTGTGGACTTTTTTTGATGAGACCTGTTCTGATTGCTGCGAGGTGATAGCTCATTGTAGTTTTGACTGGTATTTCCCTAATAATTAGATGTTGCATATCTTCTCATGTGCCTCTAGGCTATCTGTATGTCTTCTTTGCAGAGGTCTCTACTTCGGTCTTCTGCCTATTTTTTGATTGGGTTGTTTGTTTCGATGATATTAAGCTGCATGAGCTGTTTGTAAACTTTAGAGGCTAATTCCCTGTTGGTTGCATCATCTGCAAATATTTTCTGCCATTCTGTCGGTTGTCATTTTGTTCATGGCTTCCTTTGCTGTAGAAAAGCTTCTGAGTTTAATTAAGTCCCATTTGTTTATTTTTGTTTTGATTTCCATTACTCTGGGAGACAGATAGAATAAGATGATGTTGGGGTTTACACAATAGAGGAAACACAGATAGAGCATTTTAAAATACTTTCTTTCAATTTCTATACTTCTGTCACTATGGACAGGTAATAGCAGTTGAAAGGCCAGCATTAGTGCCTGAACAAACTTTGAATATCACTGACCTAGGTTCCTTGGTAGAAGGTCATCTTAGTTCTACTCTCTGGACCAGCTAACGTCCCTACTGAGCCATGTGATGGAAACTGATATTCAAAGTCCTCTCAGGTTGCTTTGTGAAGGAATTTTCTGTAACAATCCTGCATGCCACCTTTCTCACAGCCCAGTCAGAGTGCTCTGAAACGAGGGTTTGCCTTATTACCTGCCTTTGACTATGAGGTGTTTTCCTGTTCAGAGGATGCTCTCTGGATTTCCTGCTTTATCTTGCTTAAAATGTTTGAATTTAAGGATTTAGAGATTTGGCCAAAGTCCCAAATTCCTTTTGAATTTCTCCCAAGTGACATAAGAACAAACATGCAACTGAGCTTAGAAAGAATAGGGCTACATAGTTTGGCAGAGTAGATACGTAAATCAAGCATTAATAACAATTCTGGGCTCTATTAATTCACTTCATATATAAGCAATGAAACTTCTGGGCTATGGGAAAAAATGCAATTTTCATACAGGAAGCTACTTGTTTCCGTATACATGGAAATATTACTTTAGAAAGGATGGCAGCTGCCACAAACCTGATAATAAATAAACCTGTTCTTAGAGTTTTATTCTGCAAAACCAGCTACTACAAAACTCCATTCTTCCCATGTGTGCTGTTCCTGCTATGTCTTAATTGTACAACTTGATAAGTTTCTGATTTTTTTGGTAAGCTTTTTTCTTTCTATTCAATTTTTTATTTCTCCTAACTCTTTTTGTTGTGAAATTAAGAACTCAGTAGCACTCAACAGGGATTTTGTGGGTGTTTGACAAATCTTTCTGAAGCCATTTTTGGCATTTAGGACAAATCCTATTCTATGATTACTGAGAATTTGACAAAGTCAAACTCTCTGTCATATGTATTTATAGAATAAGAAGGGTAACTGATGGATAGGATTTTCATCACTTAACTAAATATAGCTTTGACTTAAAAACAATGAGCATCTACTTGGCAACTAATCTTATCCTAAGGCAAAATATTTTAGAGTTGGTAAACTCAGAAGAATTCAAGGGAAAAAAATGGAGGCTGGCTAGTAGGCAAAGAGAAAGTGTACTCATCTCCCATCTTTTATTGGAAGGTAGATTTCAGGTAGTATATCATAAAATAAATCAGCTAACTTGAGTTAAGGGTCACTTCACAATATTTACTTAGCATTTAGTGATCTCTAAGCACTTTGAGGAAAGAGCAATACAAATATTTAAACTATTAATTTCCAGAAACATCATCTCTGCCTAAAAGCAAGATGCAAAAATTCACTTTAGGAGTGACTTGTCTGTCATGCTAAGAAATTATCTGGATGCCTTTCATTGTTTTCAGATGAATGTGAAATAATTTTCTACATCTGTGGAAGGTGTAGGTTGAGAAAGTCTCATAAACATCAGCATAATCAGCCCAGTGCCCTACGGTTATTGCAGTTTTTGATAAAAGGGAGTTTTTTTTGGTGTTTTTCTCTTTCTTTACTTTTAGAGAGGAGAGGAAGAGAGAAAGATATTTTGCCTGGCAGGAGAATCAGGGAATGGTTCAAGGCAGGCTCTATGGGCTGTCTTAGAATTAAGACTGACCCCACCCATGGTGAGGTCATTTCTATTCACACCTTTCCATGAATCAGAACACCCCACCTTAAAAATATCAAGGTATACACAGGAAAGGAAAGAAACCTGCAAACCTCACCCTGTATTTTTGAAAGGCTAACAACAAAATGAAAGTTTCCATCATCTAGAGTTATTTATTTAGGGAAGAAGCTTATCCAAAGGATATTTCTAGCAATGTTAGCTCCAATAGAACAAGGCAAAAAGGAAAGCTAGGGTTCTGAATTTTCGCATTATGCTTTATGGGAGGTCTATGGTGGGCAATAGTTTTTGATTTCCTGGAGGATTTAGAGTTCTGACTCTTTTGTTAAGTTCCCTACTCAGTATTCCATCCTGTTTTTGCACACCAAGACCTGTGCTAAGGTTGTGGGACATTAAAGCAAGCCCTTCCTGTCGTCTGACCCAATCTGGAGAAGGGAGATAGACAATTACTTACAGGGCATAATAAGAGGTAGAGATATTATAATAGCACCCAGGAAAGGTATATAATCCTAGGTTTAGAGTTTCCAAGATGGCACCCAGAAGGTGGTGATAGCTCCCTTGGAATTTTATCAATAGAATGAAGTTCTAAGATGGGCATCTTAGAAGATGAATAGTAGTTAACCAGATGGAGGAAGACTTCACACTGGAAAGTGGGTGAACAAATAGATGTGCTGAAAAGGCAAATTGGGTTCTGGAACTGCAGCAGAGGAGAATAGGACTGGAGGGAAGCAGCAGAGCATTCCTAAGTCTACAAAACTGGAGAAGGAACTGAAGACTCTCCAGGAGGAACAAGACACAGATTTATGTTATAAATACATTTTGTGAATAGTAGGGTTGAAATAGCTATTAGAGTGACTTTACTCAAGTTCTCACCAATAGTACATCTCTGAATCCTATACCTAATTTGACCTGTTTCATGTCAGTGACCTGTGACCAGTAATCTTTCCCAACTTTTTGATAACACATGTGAGGAGGGAGAGGGAAGAAAAGCAGACAGCAGAGAAGGCTCAACCTCTGGTAGAAAGAACTACAGTCATCCCTGGTACTGGCAGGGGTTCAGTTCTAAGACTTGCCAGCCCTGTTCTTTCCTGCAATAGATATGAAAGTCTAGGAATGCTCAAGCCTCTTATATAAAACGCCTCAGTAGACTCACCCTTCCTATCTGTGTGTTCTGGGAATTCAACCACATCTGATGATTCCATTGAATGTGGGTTGTAGAACCCTCAGACATGGAGGACAGACCATCTTTAGCCAGGGTTTGCGGCTGCAGGCTCCTCAGGGCACTTGGGCAACCTGAATAGAATGTATAGGGATGCAAACTTCATTCACCATTCCCGTGGGGGACTGATCTTCCTCTGGACGTGAATTGTCACTGTCACTCTAGGCTGCCATGATCCAAACTGATCCTGTAGATCTGCAGTATGAAAATAATTTTGGATTTATGGAAATGGAAAATGTAATGTCCTAACCAGAACCTACCAAATCAGAAATTGCATTTTAACAAGATTTCCAGATAATTTTTATGCCATGGAATTTGAGAAGTGCTAGTTAGTAATGTTTTTCAAAATTTTAAACCAAGACCTTCTCACACAGCCAGGAATTCATTTTACACTGTGGCCTAGAAAATGTGCACCCGTGTGCACATGCAGCCAAAGAAACAATTTTCAGGAGGTAAATTCTGGTCTATATTCTGCTGTACTATCCAAAATACAAACAAACAAGAAAACAAACAAACAAAAAAATCCTGTCCCAGTAAACCTACCAACATCTACTCCACTGATTTCATAATTCACTAATAGTTTGTGACATATTTGTTTTGTGCTCTGAATAAAGGAAGAGGAGACAAACATTTGTAGGAAAAAAGTTAGAGTCATGTTTAATTTAATAACTTAAAACATTAGTGATATGTTTTTGGTTGAAATTTTATGTATCCTAAAATTATTGTTTCTTGCTGCGATATTTTTCTTGATATGAAAAAAATCTGACCACATGATATTCCATGTTCTGATATTTAATACCACCTGATTACAGTTGAGAGTCATTGTTCTAGAAGAGTATTTCTCAAAATATTTTTGATGGTAGTGCGGATTGGCAGAGGAAAAAACCCCACAGCCCACTTATCTATATTCCCGGGAAGGGAATATAGTAATAAGAGGGAACGTGTCACTGTATAAGCAAATTTTTGTGGTTTGCCTTAGCAGAGTGGTGGAGATGACTCGTCTTTGAATCACAATGTATACATGACTTAAAGTCTGGTGATTGCAAAATTATGGTCCTCAAAAACTGTTGATGGAAGCATATATCACTATACACTCTGGGGTTAACCAAACAAGCCACAACAAAGTCCAATGTAAATGAAAAAGCTAAGCCAAGAGTAATTCATAAGTACAAGGCACTTGGAAACCATTACCAAGTTAAGACCACATTGATAACCAAAGCATGCTTCCTGAAAACACCAGGCACTCTGCAAGTTGTGCTCAATTAGTTACACAACCTTGTCTGCACTGCGTGGCAGCATAGGTGCTCTTAGAGTCATCTAATTTTGAGTTTAGTAGAAGAAACCTTACTAAAGCAAGAGTTTAATTTTGTAAAAACATCACTTTTAAAACTTCAGTTCATTTAGTATGTGGCCAGTGTGTAATCTTTGAATGTATGTAGTTACAGTATATGAATTAGGTATCTTTTAACTTGTAAGAACCAACGAAAGAATGTGCATTATCAATGAGGTAAGATGTGGATTGTAATCCATATTTTCTGAACTACCACTTGGTAATCATTCATTAGAAGGAATTTCCTGTTTCTTTTTAAGGTCATTTTTGTTGTTGTTCTCTTTATTTTATTGTCTGTTTTTCATAGAGTAAGGAAAACCCAGTGAGATGTGCTTGGGAACTAAACCTGAGTAATCCCACATATTGCACACTTAGCCTCGTCTAGGCCAGGGATTGCTAAAAGGTTTTATCTCACGAGAGAAGTCTGGATGATTTGTAGTGGATATCTGAGGGGTTGTGTTGAAGCCAGAAGGAGTGTCTTGATTGGCTGAGGATGCTGGACGTGACGTCGAATAGTGGAACGGCAGCTCTATGCCTTCTCATGTCTGTCTGGCTACAGGCTCTCCTCTCCTAAACTGAGGCTGGACATGGATCCTCTGCCTGTTTGTTGAGGTCTGCTTCTGGAATATTATTGGTTAAACTTTGACTTCCTCCTCACCATGTCCAGATTCAGCAAAGGATGGCAGATAAAAGATAGAATGTTCAGATAAATCTGAATGTCATATAAATAATAAATACATTATTATATAAGTATGTCTCAGATATTGCAAAGGACATACTTATACAAAATATATTGGCTATCTGAAATGCAAATTTAATTGGATATGCCCACTTTTATTTGCTAAGTTTTGCTCCTTATAGTCAACATTTAGAGTACTTAACAGTGTCAGTATCTGAATGTATATGTCACTTACCTCTGACTTCTTCAGGGTGTGCAAACTTGCTTAGTAACAGGATAGTTTTGTATATCTCAGAGTGACCCAAGGTAAATATGCAAACTAATCTTGAATTACAAGAGATCAATAAATCCTAGGAATGTGTCGAAGGACTGTGGGGAAGAGATTTAAAGGATTAGGGAGTGAGTGGAATGTAAGAGTCAGGAATGTTCAATATTGTAGGTTGGGATTAAGCTATTTGAAGGAGGCTGAGGTGGGTAAAAACCAGTGGGTTTAGAGGTGACTCTTAGGGTGGAATTTAAAAGGAGAAAAGCAGTGCAGCATTGCGTTTGATTCTTTAAAGCCTGCAGCTACATCCACATAGGAGTTTCTGTAACAGGGCGAGGGAGCAAGGATAAGGTATTTCTTAAGGTTCAGACTGGCACTCAGCTTGGAATGGAGATTATAATTCTATGTGTGTGCTGAAATATGGTGTCGATAATCTTTGGAGTCCTGCCAAAGCATTCAAAAAAATATCCTTAACAATTTAGAAAAGAGGGGTGGGGAGAAAACATTTAAACATCAAATGCTAGGAGTGCTTCTTTGTGCTTTCTCTCTCCTCTCTCTCTCTCTTTTTTTTCTTTTAATTTCATATTTCACTCTATCAAGTATCAGGTTTCTAGGAATAACATCTAATTGCTGATGTTTGTGTCAAATGAATCATGTGTATGTGTGGGTATGCATGTGTGAATGTAGTTTAATTTAAAACCATGATTGTTTTGGTTATAATTCAGAAGCATCCTAAGCCTTGTAATGCAAGACAACAGAAAGACTGAGACTGGAGTTTAGCCGAAGGTTAAATTTGTGACCAGCCATGGAAAGATTTATAGTTAAGCACTACTATTAAGAATCATTTCCCCAGTGGTTTCACTAGATTTTCTGTGTGCTGAAGAGTTGCACTGTAATATGTCAAATCTTAGTCATCTTGGTAAATTGCATGAAATGAACAAGGTATGTGATGACTGTAGATTGGAACAGCGATTGAATGTATTATGTGTCTGAATTTGCAATACATGTTTGACTTAAAGCTTCTTAGAAAATCTAACACAGATCTTTCTGTTGTCTTATTGACATGTTTTATTAAGCACTGAAATTACCTGCAGAGTGCCTAAGAACTATAAAAGAAATAGGGTTAAAGATATTCATCCGATCACTTTCACATCATGTCTAGATATTTAGCAGGTTAGAAAAAAGTGTACCTACCAGCCCCCAAATGAAGCTGGCTGTCTTACCTTGCCTTCTTAGACCTCTCTCTCCCCTCTTCTCTTTTCCCCTCTTTCTCCTCTCTCTCTCTTTCTTCCTTTCTCTCTCTCTATACTGTTTTCACCCTATGTAATGGTCAATTTTCATTACTTACTGCAAAGTACCCAGGAGGATGAAGGCAGGGGAAACAGATTATGTGCTAGGCAGCTGGATTTCCTCTAAAGCCTTTTTCCTTTGAATGAAGCTTCCTCCTTTCACAGGTTTATAAACAGCTCTTCCTGTGATTTTGCAGCGCAGACTATGGTGAGTCCTCCCGCCAGCTCAGTGCAGCCAGGTGCTAAGCATCTGCCGCAGTGAGCTAGTGCCTTTGCAGGATGCGTGTGTTATCCTATTGGCATTCTGTCATCCTCCAGGGAACAGGAAGGGTGACTATAACTCTCACATTCCCACTTGGTCTTGCAGGTAGCAAGAATATCACATTAATGTGAAATGCTGATGCTCTGCTTCTGCTTTGCGCCCCCCCACCCCCCGCCATAAGCTTATCACAGTGATTTCAAAAGAAGCAGGAAACTTAGCCTAGGTGGTACATTATTACTCTCTGGCCAAGAGGTCTTGGAGAATATAGCAGGGAGTTTTTCTCTTACGTGATGAGTGAAAGCAAGTACCCTTCTGTTCATTAAGGTTTCATTTTCAATATAACTAGAATTTCTGGCACAGTCGGGAAAACATACTGAGAGTAGTCATTCTAGTTGGAGAATCTTGCTAGCCCATGCAGATACAATATAATTGAATGAGTTAGCAGTTAGTCCTTATTCTAAAGGCAAAAACAAATATTGAAGGAGTCATCCCATAGCCATGATTATTGACTTCTGTATTGTCCAACTACTACAATGGCATGAAATTTAGATCAGTGGGTAACAGAGCAAATATTCTGTCTTATTAATTCAGGATTTGATTTGTAAATCGCAGTAATAATTTTTCACAAATGGTAGACCTGGTGATATCAAAATTAACCTTGTCTCATGTTTCTGCATGATTGCACCCCAGTCTAAGGGTATGTCAGATTCACCTCACTTCATATGCTTTCTACAGTAGAAAACTGTGCATGTTGAATTTTAATAAAAGAAACTACATTTTAACTCTGTGATGGTAAAAAAAAAAAAAGTGATCCAACATAGGCATCATAGGTCGACCTCAGGCTTGCTATCATTCAGACTGGATAGTCCAATGAGATGGTCCCAACTAGATATTCCATTCTAGAAAATCAGGTAATCCAATCTTTCCTCATTGCCTATTCACCCTTGTAAGAATAACATCTATGAGGTCAAGCTTTGTATGTTACTCATCTCTGTATTTTGGGCTATAGTTAGCTTGGAGGCAGATATTCAGTAGCTTTGTTGAATCAATAAGTAGAGTCTTAATAAGTGTAAATGAATTTAGGACATTTAGGTTGCTTCCGTGTTCTGGCTATTGTAAATAGCTGCAATGAACGTTGGGGTGCACGTCATTTTGAATTATGGTTTTTCTTTGGCTATATGCCAGTAGTAGGAAATGGCAAGCCACTCCAGTATTCTTGCTTGGAGAATCCCATGGACAGAGGAGCCTGGTGGGCTACAATCCATGGGGTCACAAAGAGTCGGACACGACTGAACGACTTCACTTTCACTTTCAGTAGTGGGATTATCATATGTAGTCATATGGTAGTTCTATCAATTTTTTGAGGAACCTCAATACTTCTCCATAGTGGCTGTATCAGTGTACTTTAAGTGCAAGAGGGTTCTATTTTCTCCACACCCTCTCCAGCATTTATTGTTTGCATATTTCTGTGATGATGGTCTTGTGGACATAGGGGAGGTGGGGAGACAGTTGGAGTGGATTGGGAGAATGGGATTGACATATACGCACTGCTATGTGTAAAACAAGTAGATAGTGGAAACCTGATTTATAGTGCAGGGAGCTCAGCTCAGTGCTCTGTGATGACCTAGAAGGCTGAGGTGGGGAGTGGGAGGGAGACCCAAGAGGGAGGGGATATGTGTATATATAGAGCTGATTTACTTTGCTGTACAGCAGAAACTAACAACATGGTAAAGCAACTATATCCCAATTTAAAAAAGAAAATTCTAAAATGTCAATGAATTTTGTACTTTTGTTTTTATATTTTGCCACATTTAAGGGTGTTCAGGTGGTTATCAATATTATTCAATATTTATTATCAATAAAATAGTTATCAATATTTTTCTCTCTAGAGTCTTCATCCTGCCACAGAAGCAGGATAACAATCTCGATTTAGTTTTTTTCTGTGCCTTTCTCATCCATTGCCGTTATACTTGAGCTGAAGGCTCTAACCAGCTAACATGGAACTGGGGTCAATGCTCAGGATCTCCTTTTAGGACTGAAGCATCCATTCTCCCGGCTGCTGAGAGTGTTGACTCTTGACAACTCTCAGCTGGATTCTGCTGTGGAACTTGCCCATGGCTTTTATCTTGGGGACCCCCTTTCAGTCATATTAACAGATATTTTATAGATATTCATGAGTATTACTTCTGTCCCCCATCTTTTCTTTTCAGTTCAGTTCATTTCAGTCACTCAGTCATGTCTGACTCTTTTCAACCCATGAACCACAGCATGCCAGGCCTCCTTGTCCATCACCAACTCCCAGAGTTTCCAGAAGTCATGTCCATTGAGTTGGTGATGCCATCCAACCATCCCATCCTCTGTCGGTCCCTCTCCTCCCAGCATTAGAGTCAATCTTTCCCAGCATTAGAGTCTTTTCAAATGAGTCAGCTGTTCGCATCAGGTGGCCAAAGTATTGGAGTTTCAGCTTCAACATCAGTCCCTCATCTTTTCAGTTCAGTTCAGTTCAGTCGCTCAGTCGTGTCTGACTCTTTGTGACCCCATGAATCGCAGCATGCTAGGCTTCCCTGGCTATTAACAACTCCTGGAGTTCACCCAAACTCATGTCCATCGAGTCAGTGATGCCATCCAGCCATCTCATCCTCTATCGTCCCCTTCTCCTCCTGCTCCCAATCCCTCCCATCATCAGAGTCTTTTCCAATAAGTTGACTCTTCGCATGAGGTGGCCAAAAAGTATTGGAGTTTCAGCTTCAGCATCAGTCCTTCCAAAGAACACCCAAGACTGATCTCCTTTAGAATGGACTGGTTGGATCTCCTTGCCGTCCAAGGGACTCTCAAGAGTCTTCTCCAACACCACAGTTCAAAAGCATCAGTTCTTCAGTGCTCAGCTTTCTTCACAGTCCAACTCTCACATCCATACATGACCACAGGAAAAACCATAGCCTTGACTAAACGGACCTTTGTTGGCAAAGTACTGTCTCTGCTTTTCAATATGCTCTCTAGGTTGGTCATAACTTTCCTTCCTAGGAGTAAGCATCTTTTAATTTCATGGGTGCAATCACCATTTACCCTTTCTCTATTCCAACCATCTACATCTTCTTCATTCGTTGCAGTCAGACCAGAAGCAAAAGTGGTGAAGACCACCCACCTTCCCCTGTGCTGAAAGACCAAAACCTAAAGAGAATAAAAAGGCTCTGATTTTAGTCAGGAGGCCAGTCAGTTCCTATGGTGAAGATCAACCCACTACTCTCTTCTGAGCAGGTCTCTTCTACTCCTTTCTCTCCCTTGTCCAAGGAGAAGATTGCAACTTAGTTGGTTGGAGAGTTTACTTCTCAAGGCCTCACAATGACTCATATGATTTTTCAAAAATATAATATTGCTACTTCTAGCACTTCATTGTAGCTGAAATCTACTTGCCCTTCATGAATCTGTTAAAGCACTATCAATGTCCTCTTTTTAAAAAATCTAGAATCTAAATTAGTGTTCTGTGCATGTGGTATTAATAAATATTTGTTGTTGTTCTTCTCCTTATTTAAATTGTTGCCAATAGCCAGACACAAAATAATAAAATGCATAATTTGAATTATACAGTTGACATTAGATTCTGAAATTCATTGTTGATTAAACCAGTCACACTGATAGGAATATGCAGGCCTCTTTTCACAGCTGCCTGACTTAGGTTTCTCTTATATTTTGAAATTTATAAACTTCTTTCTTAGTACCCACAAGAATCTATTTATAATGTTCACACACTTCAGTGATTCACTCTAGTCAGCACTCCTAAGTAAATATCTCACTTCCTGGTTAGCTAAAGAGATATCATGAATGAAACTGGTATTATGAATGAAAGGGTTACCAAGGAGAGGAAGCAAACCAATTCCAGGATTCAAGGACTCTAATCTTTCCTTTCATATGTTCTTGAGATGAGTAAGGAAAATGCCCAGGGATTTGAGGTAAAAACCTTTTGGCTTTATCACTAGAAGGAAACACACTTAATCAATAGACAGCAATGATTCAGCTGTGATTGTTAAGGAAATGCATATAAAACTAACAGCAACGTACAACCTCATGACTTTTAAATTGTCAAAGATAAATACAATGGTCATTTCTGTGTGTTCAGGAAATAGACTCTTTTTACTCAGCTGCTGGGACTGTAAATTGGTCTACTCTTTCCCAGATGGCTTAAGACAACAAAGAATCTGCCTGCAATGCAGGAGACCCAGGTTCAATACCTGGGTCCAGAAGATCCCCTGGAGAAGAAAATGGCAACCCACTCCAGTATTCTTGCCTGGAGGATTCCATAGACAGAGGAGCCTGGCAAGCTACAGTCCATGGGGTCACAAAGAGTTGGACACGACTGAGTGACTAACACTCCACTTCAGTAGAGTACTTTGATAATTTGGGACAAGAGCTTCAAAATACTTGTTTTCCCTTGATTTAGCAATTTCACAATCAGGAACTTATCCTAAGAAAGCAAAAATTTATATATGAGTATGCTCATTGAATATTTACCACACTGAAAAATTAGAGCAAACACAATGTCTAGCATTAGAAGCAGGGTCAAACAAATACTGTCACGATTATGCTATGGTATAATATACACCAATTTAATTTTTGAGCAATATTTAATGAACTTGTTTTCCCTTGATTTAGCAATTTCACAATCAGGAACTTATCCTAAGAAAGCAAAAATTTATATATGAGTATGCTCATTGAATATTTACCACACTGAAAAATTAGAGCAAACACAATGTCTAGCATTAGAAGCAGGGTCAAACAAATACTGTCACGATTATGCTATGGTATAATATACACCAATTTAATTTTTGAGCAATATTTAATGACATAGAAGATGCTTATGATATTATATTAAATGGAAAATACTAAATTTATAGAATAATCCACATTTTGTAAGCAAGGAATAACCTTTCTTGGTATTAAAAAAAAATTTCCAGAAGAAATGAACTCTACAAACACTTTATTCTTGAATTTCTAGCTTTTAGAACTAGGAGACAATAAATTTCTGTGGTTCAAGGGAATACATTTCCAGGAGGAAAGTGAACCAAACTACAAATAATATGATAGTAGAATTAAGGGGAGTTTTAATTTTTTCTTTGTAATTTCTATACTTGCAAAAATTTATGGATTGGCTAATTATTACTTACAATTATGAAGGAATATTAGAAATATTTTTATATAAGTGACATTTGTCTGGTGATGATGTTGGTGCCTTAATGTGATGAGGAAGAAAGCACTCTAAATACACAGTTGATGGTGGACATATCTGAGGATCATTTTCACAAAGTGCCCCACCAGTCTCTGTTCTCAGCGCTGGATTTCTTTGGTGTGCACATATTGTGAATATAGCCTTTAAAACTCAATCTTCTTTGTTAGATGACAATGGGAATTGATCTTTTGTTATTCCTTAATGATTACTTGCTAAAATGCTACATTCATAACTATGCATGATTTGGAAACTTCCTACTCTTCTCGGAAACAGCAAATATATTAATCTGTAAGCAGAGCATAGCATTTTGTGGACCATGGTCTTTCTCAACTGCTGTGGCATGGATTTTGACTTACACTCCTGGGGGTGTTTATGAAAAAGGAATTTGAACCTCATGGAATAGAGAGAGAAAATGCCACTTCCACAGAAACAATAATAAAAAGTTCTTGATTTCTGTGTCTGCTGAATTAGAAAAAGAATCAGTTCAGTTTAGTCTTTCAGTCGTGTCCGACTCTTTGCGACCCCATGAATCACTTACTGTCAATGGAAATTCATGCAGATATGAATGAAATGCAAGATTGCAATGTTTAATATTTCCTTCAAGGAAATTATTTTCTTTATCTGGTTTATATACCTTTTAATTTTTTATTTGAAGTATAGTTGATTTATAATATTATATTAGCTTCAGATGTACAGTACAGTGATTCAATATTTTTATGGATTATATGTCATTTAAAGTTATTACAAAAAATATTTCCCTGTACTGTACAATATGTGCTTGGTGCTTATTTCTTTTATACATATTATTTTGTACCTTTTAAACCCTTACCCCTGACTCACCTGTTCCACCTTCTCTCTCCCCACTTGTTTTCCATATATGTGAGTCTGTTTCTGTTTTGTTATATTCCTTCATTTGTTGTAATGATGTTTGTTTAATATTGAATTATATGAGTTGTTCATATATTTTGGATTTTAACCCCTTATAGGTCACATCATTTACAAATATATTCTCCCATTCAGAAGGTTGTCTTTTCATTTTCGTTGATGGTTTCCTTGGCTTTGCAAAAGCTTTTAAGTTCAATTAGGTCTCATTTGTTTATTCTTGTTTCTTTGGCCTCTAGAGACTAATTCAGAAAAATATTGGTGGACTATATGTCAAGGTGTTTTGCCTGAATTCTATCTAGAAGTTTTATGGCTTCAGGTCTTGCATTTAGGTCTTTAATTCATTTGGAGTTTATTTTGTATATGGTGTAAGGAAATGTTTTAATCTGAACTCTTTTACCAGTAGTTTTCCTAGCAATACTTATTGACGAGATGGTCTTTTTTCCATTGTATATTTTTACCTCTGTTGTTGTGGATTAACTGACCATGGATTTATTTCTGTTCCATTGGTCTTTGTGTCTACTTTTGTGCCAGTACCATGCTATTTTGATTACTGAAGTTTTGTAGTCTGCAGTCAGGGAGCATGATCTCTCCAGCTTTATTATTTTTTTCTTCTCAAGATTGCTTTGACAATTAGAGGTCTTTTGTTGTTCTATAAAAAATTTAGGATTATTTATTCTAGTTCTGTGAAAGAAGTCATGGGTCTTTTGATAGGGATTGCATTGAATCTGTGGATAACTTTGGGTAATATGGATAATTTAACAATATTAATTCTTCCAATCAAATAACATGGGATATTTTTCACTTTTTTGGTATTAATATCATCTTTAACTTCTTTCATCAGTGTTTTTTATGGTTTTTCAGAGAATATAGATCTTTTATCTCCTTGCTGTTGTTGTTCAGTGGCTAAGTTGTGTCCCACTCTTTGCGATCCCATGAACTGCAGCATGTCAGGCTTCCCTGTCCTTCACTATCTCTCAGAGTTTGCTCAGACTCAGGTCCATTGAGTCTGTGATGCCATCCAGCCATCTCATCCTTTGTCACCCTCCTCTCCTCTTGCCCTCAGGCTTTCCTAGAATCAGGATATTTTCCAAAGAGTTGACTCTTTACATCAGGTGACTGAAGTATATTATCCCTGTGGCTAAGTTTATTCTAGATATACGTTATTTTGATATGGTTTTAAATGGGATTTTATTTTTTGCTCCCTGGTGGTTTATTTTTAGTACATAGACAAGCAACAGATTTAATTTTGTATCTGGCAACTTTACTAAACTTATTTATTAGTTCTAAAGCTTTCTGGTGAAGAAAATTTTTTTTCCATGTATAGTATCATGTCATCTACAAATAGTTAGTTTTTCTTCTCTTTGGATTTTGATGCATTTCTTTTCTTTTCTTTGTATTCTGTGATTAGGACTCCCAATACTTTATCATATAGAAGTGGTAAGAATGGGCATTCCTCCTTTGCTTCCTGAATTTAGAGGAAAAGATTACAACTTTTCACCATTTAGTATAATATTAACTGTGAGATTGTCATAAATGGGCCTTATTGTGTTGAGATATCTTCCTTCTATACCAACTTTGATGAGAATTTTTATTATGAGTAGATGTTGAATTTTTTCAAATGCTTTCTTTGCATTTATTGAGATGATCATGAATTCTGTGATTAGGACTCCCAATACTTTATCATATAGAAGTGGTAAGAATGGGCATTCCTCCTTTGCTTCCTGAATTTAGAGGAAAAGATTACAACTTTTCACCATTTAGTATAATATTAACTGTGAGATTGTCATAAATGGGCCTTATTGTGTTGAGATATCTTCCTTCTATACCAACTTTGATGAGAATTTTTATTATGAGTAGATGTTGAATTTTTTCAAATGCTTTCTTTGCATTTATTGAGATGATCATGTAATTTCTAATTTTCCTTTTGTTAGTGTGATGTATCACACTGATTGATTGGTGAATATAGAACCATCCTTGTTTCCTTGGAATATATTCCACTTGATTATAGTGTATGACTTCTTTCATGTATCATTGGATTAGCTTTGCTGCTATTTTGTTGAGGATTTTTCTGCCTATATTCCTCAAAGATATTGGCCTATAATTCTTTTTTAATGTAGTATCTTTGTCTTGTTTTGGTTTCAGGGTAATGTTGGACTTGAAGAATTAATTTAGCATTGTTCTTTCCTTTTAACTTTTGGGGATAGTTTTAGAAGATTACTCAAAGAATGCTCAAACTACCACACAATTGCACTCATCTCACATGCTAGTAAAGTAATGCTCAAAATTCTCCAAGCCAGGATTCAACAGCACACCATGAACTTCCAGATGTTCAAGCTGGTTTTAAAAAGTCAGAGGAACCAGAGATCAAACTGACAATATCCGCTGGATCATTGAAAAAGCAAGAGAGTTCTAGAAAAACATCTATTTCTGTTTTATTGAAAATGCCAAAGCCTTTGACTATGTGGATTTCAGCAAACTGTGGAAAATTCTTCAAGAGATGGGAATACCAGACCACCTGACCTGCCTCTTGAGAAATCTGAATGCAGGTCAGGAAGCAACAGTTAGAACTGGACATCGAAAAACAGACTGGTTCCAAATAGGAAAAAGTGTATGTCAAGGCTGTATATTGTCACCCTGCATATTTAACTTATACACAGAGTACATCATGAGAAATGCTGGGCTGGAAGAAGTACAAGCTGGAATCAGGATTGCCAGGAGAAATATCAATAAGCTCAGATATGCAGATGATACCACCTTAATGGCAGAAAGTGAAGAAGAACTAAAGAGCCTCTTGATGAAAGTGAAAGAAGAGAGTGAAAAAGTTGGCTCAAAGCTCAACATTCAGAAAACTAATATCATGGCACCTGGTCCCATCATTTCATGGCAAATAGATGGGGAAACAGTGGAAACAGTGGCAGACTTTACATTTTGGGCTCCCAAATCACTGCAGATGGTGACTGCAGCCATGAAATTAAAGGAATGCTTACTCCTTGGAAGGAAAACTATGACCAACCTAGACAGCATATTCAAAAGCAGAGACATTACTTTGCCAACAAAGGTCCATCTAGTCAAGGCTATGGTTTTTCCAGTGGTCATGTATGGATGTGAGAGTTGGACTATAAAGCAAGCTGAGCACTGAAGAATTGATGCTCTTGAACTGTGGTGCTGGAGAAGACTACTCTTGAGAGTCCCTTGGACTGCAAGGATACCCAGCCAGTCTGTCCAAAGGAAGATCAGTCCGGAGTGTTCATTGGAAGGACCGATGTTGAAGCTGAATGTCTAATACTTTGGCCATCTGATGCAAAGAGCTGACTCATTTGCAAAGACCCTGATGCTGGGGAAAGTTGTAGGCAGGAAAAGAAGGGGTGACAGAATGAGATAGTTGGATGGCTTCACGGACTCAATGGACATTTGTGAATAAGTTCCAGGAGTTGGTGATGGACAGGGAGGCCTGGCATGTTACAGTCCACGGGATCACAAAGAGTTGGACATGACTGACCGACTGAACTGAACTGAACTGAACTTAGAAGGTTACATGTATTCTTTACATGTTTCGTAGAATTCCCCTGTGATGCTGTCTGGTCCTGGATTTTTGTTTGTTGGAAGTTTTTTTCAATAACAATTTCAATTTCAGTACTGGTAATCAATCTGATCAGATTATTTGCTTCTGTCTAATTTGGACTTGCCAGGTTTTATGTTTCTGGAAAATTTTCCATTTATTCTAGGTTGAACTATTTGTTGTCATGTAATTATTTGTAGTATTCTCTTATATTTTGTATCTCTGCGGTATTTTAAAATTTTTCTCCTCTTTAGTTTTTTATTTTGTTTATTTGTTCCTCTCTCTTTTCTTCTTGATAAGCCTGGTTAAAGGTTTACCTTTTAAAAAAACCCAGATCTTGTTTTTATTATTTTTCTTTTCTCCATTTTTTTTTCTTTTTGGCTTACTTTATTTTCTCTCTAAACTATATTATTTCCTTTCTTCTGCTGACTTGGGGATTTCTTTATTCTTCTTTCTCTAATTCCTTTAGATGGTAGGTTAGGTTGTTTATTTGAGATTTTTCTAATCTCTTGAGGAAGACCTATATTACTATAAGCTTCCCTTTGCTTTTACTGCATTCCATAGGTTTTGCTAAGTTATGGTTCCATTTTCATTTGTTTTGAGGTATTTTCTCTTTGATTTCTTAATTGATCTTTTGGTTTTCTAGCAGCATGTTTAACCTTCATGTTTTGTCTTTTTCCAATTTTTGTTTCTGATTGAGTTATAACTCATGTCTTTGAGGTCAGAAAAACAGGTTGATATAGTTTCTATCCTCTTAAAGTTGTCGTGGTTTGTTTTGTTTCTTAGCATGTGATCTATCCTTGAGAAAACTCCATACACTCCTGAAAAGAATGTGTATTCTCCTGTTTTTGGATGGAATGTTCTGGAGATATCTACTGAGTCAAACCAGTTTATGGTGTCATTTTAGACCTACTGTTGCCTTGCTGATTTTCTCCCTAGAGGATCTGTCCTTTAATGTAAGCAGAGTGTTAAAATCCCCTACTATCATCATATTATTGTCAATTTCTCCCTTTATGTCTGTTAATATCTGCTTTATATATTTAGGTATATCACCCTTTAATTTGGATTTACTCCTGCCAAAATTTCTCCCAGCACTGATTCTACAAAGTATCATATAGAAAACAAAGGAAACAAATAAAATGCTATACAATCACCATATGTTTTCTAGGAACAGAGGAAAGAATATTTTTTGCTTTCAGCTTTCCCTTTGCGCATCCCTCCCTCCCTTCTCTCTTGCTCTCATTCTCACTCCTGTTCTCACTGTCTTATCCTCTTGCTCTTTCTTTTTATGCTTCCTCATTTAGATTGTTACGTCACATCTGATCCCACTTGCCACTTTTGAAGTAAGACTATATGAAATCTTTTAAAAAACATTATTTTAACTTGCATAAGCTGTAACAGCTGTGATAGGAACACGTTTTCTTATGTAAGATGGCATAATCTTCACTTGGACAAGGATATTCATAAAAAGAGTGCCATTCCTAATTTTCAGACTTGGAAATGCCTTGTGGCTGTTTTAAAATGGTTTACTCACTGTAGATTCAAAACTAGGGAAATTCTTAGTTCTTGTTTCTTTCAATAATTTTAGCAAACATCTGCTAAGAGCTCCCAGGGGTATATTTTGCACAAAACTGAAATATGACTGCTGGTAAAACTAAGAGCCTGCTACTTTCATAATATGTAACCCAGTAATATGCATTACGATTAATAAATCCATGAATGGATATTATATGGAGGTTGCAGGCCAGATGTTCCCTGTTAAAACAAGCCAGAGGAACAGGCATTGTAGCTAGAGAGATTCAAGTTCAATATAAGAAAGTGAAAGAAGTTTCTGGGGAGATTTTTGAATGCCCTATGAAGATTCTTATTCAGAATGTGGAATGTTGTCAATGCTGGCCTTGATTTCCAAGTTGTGCAAGTTAAAAAAAAGAACAAAATATCAGCTTGGATTTTAAACTTAGATGAAAATTATTGTATTTACTGAAACAAGTTCTCAGGCAATACTGAAAGTAAGGAGGAAATTTTCCACTTAAAATTTCTGGCATTAAAATAGAACCTGTTCACCCTCTCTGTCTCTGTCTCAATGTAGCAAAAAGTGAATCCTCTCAGATCACAGAAGTGACTTCAGGCTTTGTACCAAACCTCTATCATCACAACTTTCTCACTGAACTTCTCAATAAACTCTCTGTCTGTTACCTTGACACCAGAGTAAGTAAGACTGCAGTAAGCCTGAAGTAACAGTGGTTCCTTCAATTCATACAGTAGCCTTCTGATAGTGAATGCTTTCTTGTTTAGTGTCTCATTTAATCTTTCCAACAACCCTACGAAGCAGACATAATCTTCTCCATTCCCTGATAAGAAAAGTGAGAATCATGGAGTGACCGATGCAAAATTATCTATTTGTAAGTAGCAAAGCCAAGGGTAAAATTAAGTTTCAATCCTAGCTAAGGGCTCTGGTATTATATTTCAGTAATTTTGACGCACTCATCATTTTCTTCAAAGGGTGCTCCACCTTGTGACAATGTGGCTGATTTGTTTGGAATGACACAGCAATATCCACCCTTATAAGAAACTGCAAGCTTTCCAGAAAGATCCCTGGTGCAGAATATTCTTATTTATCCTTTCCCTATAAGCATTGACAGCCTCATTTTCACACTCATTGCTTGTGTGGCAAGTTATTTAATACATATATATATATATATATATATATAATGTCTCAGTTTTCTCATCTGTATAAATGGAAATAACAATAATAGCATCTACCTCAAACGCCTGTTTTGAAGGAAACTAAGTTAACATCTGCAAGGTGTTTGGAGAAAACTGTGTTTGGAATATGTGGAGTGAAAATGTTAGTTAATACAAGTTTGCTATCAATGTGAGATGTCAAACTTGGCTTCCAAACATGTGGCAAGGTAATTAAATAATTTTATAAAAATTTTCTATAAATATGCCTCTTTTTAAGTTACTGGAAAATGAAAGAATGAATAATAAGTAGTATTTGCCTGCAAGAGGTTTGTCATTCAGTGGTGGAGATATGGAATATACACACATTTCTATAGTTCAAGGCACAATAAGTAATGTAAGACTAGAGCACAAAGGGAGTAGACATTCTTAACAACTGTAAGGATCTGATAATATCTCTAAGTGTGGCAAGGTTTGAATATTATATTTACCTTGAATCTCCACAGGATCTGGCTCAGTGGCTGCAACATAGAAGGTGATCAGTGGCTATATGTGGAGTGACTAAGTATGGCAGGTGGAGGTCAAGGATTTGGGGAAAGCTTCTTCAGAGGGGAAAGAGTATAAACCAACCACAGAAGCATAAAAAGGATCCATTTAGGAAGTTCTAGAACTAACAGCTAAAAAAGATGTCCTTTTCATTATAGGTGACTGGAATGCAAAAGTAGCAAGTCAAGAGATACCTGGAGTAACATGCAAATTTGGCCTTAGAGTACAAAATGAAGCAAGTCAAAGGCTAACAGAGTTTTGCCAAGAGAACATGCTGGTTATAGTAAACACCCTCTTCCAACAACACAAGAGAAGACTCCACACATGGACATCACCAGATGGTCAATACCATAATCAGATTGATTATATTCTTTGCAGCCAGTGATAGAGAAGCTCTAGACAGTCAGCAAAAACAAGACTGGGAGATAACTGTGGGTCAGATGATGAACTCTTTATTGCCAAATTCAGACTTAAATTTAAGAAGTAGAGAAAACCACTAGACCATTCAGTATGACCTAAATAAAATCTCATATAATTATACAGGGAAAGTGACAAATAGATTCAAGGGATTAGATCTGATAGAATGCCTGAAGAACTACAGATGGAGGTTTGTGACATTGTACAGGAGGCAGTGATAAAGACCATCCCCAGGCAAAAGAAAAGCAAACATGCAAAATGGCTGTCTGGGGAGACCTTAAAAAGAGCTAAGAAAAGAAGAGAAGTGAAAGGCAAAGGAGAAAGGGAAATACATACTCATTTGAATGCAGAGTTTAAAAGAATAGCAAGGAAAGATAAGAAAGCCTTCCTCAGCGATCAATGCAAAGAAATAGAGGAAAACAATAGAATTGGAAAGACTAGAGATCTCTTCAAAAAAAATTAGAGATATCAAGGGGATATTTCATGCAAAGATGGGTATGGACCTAACAGAAGCAGAAGATATTAAGAAGAGGTGGCAAATATACAGAGAAGAACTATACAAAAAAGATCTTAATGACCCAGATAATCATGATGGTGTGATCACTCACCTAGAGTCAGACATTCTGGAATGCCAAGTCAAATGGACCTTATGAAGCATCACTATGAACAAAGCTAGTGGAGGTGATGGAATTCCAGTGGAGCTATTTCAAATCCTAAAAGACGATGCTATGAAACTACTGTATTCAATATGCAAACAAATTTGGAAGACTCAGTAGTTGCCACAGGACTGGAAAAGGTCAGTTTTCATTCCAATCCCAAAGAAAGGCAATGCCAAAGAATGTTCAGACTACCTCAGATTTGCATTTGTCTCACACGCTAGCAATGTAATGCCCCAAATTCTCCAAGCCAGGCTTCAACAGTACATGAACTGAGAACTTCCAGATGTTCAAGTTGGTTTTAGAAAAGGCAGAGGAACCAGAGATCAAATTGCCAACAACCATTGGATCATGGAAAAAACAAGAGAGTTCCAGAAAAACATCTACTTCTGCTTTATTGACCATGCCAAAGGCTTTGACTCTGTGGATCTCAGCAAACTGTGGAAAATTCTTAAAGCGATGGGAATACCAGACCACCTGACCTGCTTCTTGAGAAATGTGTATGAAGGTCAAGAGGCAACTGTTAGAACTGGACATGGAACAACAGATTGGCTGTAAATTGGGAAAGGAGCTCATCAAGGCTGTATATTGTCACCCTGCTTATTTAACTTATATGCAGAATACATCATATGAAATGCTGGACTGGATGAAACACAAGCTGGAATCGATTGCCAGGAGAAATTTCACTAACCTCAGATATGCAGATGACATCACCCTTATGGCAGAAAGCAAAGAAGAACTAAAGAGCCTCTTGGTGAAAGTGAAAGAGGAGAGTGCAAAGTTGGCTTAAAAGTCAACATTCAGAAAACTAAGATCATGGCATCCAGTCCCATCACTTCGTGGCAAATAGATGGGGAAAGAACAGAAAGAGTAACAGACTTCATTTTTATGGGCTCCAAAATTATTGCAGGTGGTGACTGCAGCCATGAAATTAAAAGATTAAAAATTTCTCTTTGGAAGAAAAACTATGACCAACTTAGAGACCATACCAAAAAGCAGACATTACATTGTCAACCAAGGTCTGTCTGGTCAAAGCTATGGTAGTCATATATGGATGTGAGAGCTGGGCTATAAAGCAAGCTGAGCATTGAATAATTGGTGCTTTAGAACTGTGGTTTTGGAGAAGACTCTTGAGAATCCTTTAGACTACAAGGAGATCCAACCAGTCCATCTTAAAGGAATTCAGTCCTGACTAACCATTGAAAGAAATGATGCTGAAGCTGACACTCCAATGCTTTAGCCACATGATGCAAAGAACTGACTCAATGGAAAAGACCCTGATGCTGGGAAAGATTGAAGGCAAGAGGAGAAGGGGACAACCAAGGATGAGATGTTTGGATGGCATCACCGACTTTATGGAGATGAGTTTGAGTAAGCTCCGGGAGTTGACGATGGACAGGGAAGCCTGGCCTGCTGCAGTCCATAGGGTTACAAAAAGTCAGACATGACCTAGTGACTGAACTGAACTGAGGAAGTCTATGCTAGTGGATTCATGTTTTGGCAGTCGATGATAAAGCAATTATCAAGGCAGATTTAGTCTGAGATATTGGATCATCTTGACTGACATTCTACAGTTTAAAATTTTATTTGATACCAATGGAGACAAGCAAAACTTCAGATAGTTCCAAGATCTGGTAATCGGATATAAACTATAAGACCATGCATTTTATGATTTTGAGGAATGTTCGGATATTGACTGTATATCCAATATTAACAAGACCACAGCCACTCTTCTCATAAGTTTGCTCATGTTATTGGCCAAAAATTATTAGTTGGACTTTTTGTCCTCAACTCTCAAGAACTCCAGTAAGATGGGCTTGGAAATGGCATATAGAACAGAATCCTAAGAAGCATCTTTGCTTTCCCTAAGCCTAGACTCTAACTTGGGAACTGTGTTCTTGCCAGTTTCAGGGAAGGACAGAAACTTTTGGGATTAGTGGACAGAAATTTATATGAAAGAGAAGTGATGATCAAGGCAACTGGATGATTCAGTCTCCTCTATGTGGGAGAAGGCCTGGGCTATTTTGCCTCTCCTGGTCCATAAAAGGAGAAAGTATAAGAACGTGCCATGGCAATGGGTGTGATCATTAATCCACAGTGAGCTACTCATTAGTAAATGCAGCCTAGGCACATGCCTAGAATCTGACTCATTAAATGAGTGTCCTTCTTCCTAGAGGGGAAAAAAAAAAGGTTCAGGGGAAGCAAGTATTTATATATATTTTGAGTCCTACTTGAAAGATAGCTTATAGAGAGCTGTGAGAGTGAGGTCAATGATATGAGAAAAGAGAGTTTGATTTCAAAGACATCGAAGAATCTGATCGTATGTTGGGATGAGAGATACGTTGAAGATGATTATCATATTTCCATCTCTTGTGACTGAGAGGATGGTGTTACTACATTAAATGAAATAAGCAATGAAGTGGTCATGATATTTCTCTTATTTTGCAATTTTACTGTAGTCTTAAAACATAAATGCTGTACACTGAAGGCTAAGAAGGACTACAAGTTAATTAACAGTTAATATTATAATATTAAGAGAAAGGGAAGGATGAAACTACATTTTACTCTTTTTCTAGAGAATAAAAAATAGGAAGGTAGGTTTCTTCAAGAGGCAAGTAAGCTCAGGGTTCCGGAAAAAATGGCTGCTTGTTTGACGTGCTTTTTGCATCTCAGAGGATCTCAAAAAACATCTGAGAGGTGCTGAAAGCCTTTGGAAGGATTATGTAAAAGAAAACTGTGAAAGAAGGCCGTCAAAGAAGTTATTCTCTAGGCAATGTTTTCATAGTTGAACAGAGTCTTTGCTCTTGGAATTGTTTAGGTGTATGAAAGAAAAGAAGAAACTCCTTGTAAAGCCAACAGTGGTATTTTAAAAAGAAGGGCAGGAGCAAGCTGATGATTCTGGACTCATAAAGAAAGGTATGTATATGTATCTGAGCACTTGCCTTAGATTCACTAAAGGGAATTGATGATGAGTGAGGATAGACAACTGAGACAAAATGTGCTGAAATGTAACTGATACTCCAGGCTAATATTTGGTAAGACAAGAGAAAAACTTACGGTAGAAAAGGGACTCAGATTCAGTGACTTGCTACAAAGTCAGGTAATTGAAGAGAACACTGTAATTAATCATTGAAGAAGAAAATGGCAATCCACACCAGTATTCTTGCCTGGAGAACCTCATGGACAGAGGAGCCTGGCAGACTACAGTCAATGGGATCATAAAGAGCTGGACACAACTGAGTGATAGAGCACAAAAGGCACATAGTTAATGAGGACCAATGCTAGACACAGATTGGAAGGCCCAAGAGCTGCAGACATGCATTCATCGGAGGCAAGAATGAATAATGTCTAAGATGGCAATTTGAGCCACAGAGGCAAGGGTAATAGTAGTGCTGAAACTTTGGTTGGTGGCTGGGGAAAAATGTAAGAACCCAGTGTAGAAGTAGGAAGAAAAGCTTTGATAAATGAGTTTTCATTTGGGTTCTTACTGGTAGAAGAGTCACTTGAGTGAAGTTGGGTTGCCTTGAGTCCTTATAAAAGAATGAGTAAGCTCTTCACATACCTGCATGGAATGATCCCACAGGATAAAATAAAAGAAATACAGAGTGCTAGGTATAGTATGCTTACAACTGAGTAAAATAGAAGGCACATGGCTATATATAGCTAATTTATCTCAGAACTTCTGAAAGGATCCACCAGAATGTAATAATTATTTCCTGGTAAGAGATAATGGAGAACTGAGAAAAAGAAAATAAAGGAATGGAAAGAAGACTTCAACTCATACTAAGTGCTGCTTAGGGTTATATATGTGGGTAAGGGTAGAAAATGAGGTGGCACTCACCTCACATCATGGAGAGAAATTTTCTTTTTAATAAGTTGTTGCAGAACGTGGTCCACTGGAGAAGGGAATCGCAAGCCACTTCAGTACTCTTGCCTTGAGAACCCCAAGAACAGTATGAAAAGGCAAAATGATAGAATACTAAAAGAGGAACTCCCCGGATCATTAGGTGCTCAATATGTTACTGGAGGTCAGTGGAGAAATAACTCCAGAAAGAATGAAGAGACGGAGCCAAAGCAAAAACAATACCCAGTTCTGCATGAGATTGGTGATAGAAGCAAGATCTCATGCTGTAAAGAGCAATACTGCATAGGACCTGGAATGTCAGGTCCATGAATCAAGGCAAATTGGAAGTGGTCAAACAAGAGATGGCAAGGCTAAAAGTCAACATTC